>JBAMBS010002161.1:0-132500 GCA_037044455.1 Zygothrica quintamaculata
GATAAGATTTTACATTTGATTTGTTTTTGTCCCCAACAATTTTGTTACTTTATTTGCCCAAAGGCATATACTAAAAAAAAAATATAATAATCTACACACACAGTTAAAAGTACAATTTATAATATAAAACCTAAAATACTGAAAACATTGTGTTTGATGTAAAGTCAAACTCAACAGCTGTTTGCTTTGATGACATTTTTCAACACTGAACGCAATTAAATGCGCTCCGCAGCACCGACAAGTCCGCCAAAAAAAAAAATAAGCAGAAACAAGTAGAAAAAATTTGTTCTCAACGAGTGAAAAGGAAGAAATGAGCACCAAGGAATGGAAACGCGTAGTTAAGTTGGAGTATATGAAAATACGACAACAGAAACGTTACAAGCGTGCCGATGAGATAAAGGAAGCCTGGATTAAAAACTGGTAAGTGAGCGTCGCTCTAGTGATTCTTTTGTTGGAATCTAAGTGTTTTGTGGTTTATAAATGTTCCAGGGATGAGCATAATCATAATGTTCAGGATTTGTACTGTGAGTCAAAGTCGTGGCAGGCCAAACCCTATGATCCGCCGCATGTTGACTGTGTGAAGCGTGCAGAGGTTACAAGTTTCAGTGGTGGGAATAGTGGTCCGCAGCGTGTACCCATTTGTATGATAAATGCTGTAACGCCTATACCTACTATGTACACGTGGGCGCCCACACAACAAAATTTTATGGTGGAAGATGAGACAGTGCTGCATAACATTCCGTACATGGGTGATGAAGTCCTCGATAAGGATGGCAAGTTTATAGAGGAGCTGATCAAGAATTATGATGGCAAAGTGCATGGTGATAAGGATCCATCTTTTATGGATGATGCTATATTCGTGGAATTGGTGCATGCGTTGATGCGGTCACATAGCAAAGAGTTGGAGGAAACGGCATTGAGTGCCATTATTAAAACTGAGACTTCAGTGACAAAATCAAAGGATGAAGATGAGAAGACGATTGATAAAAAGGAAACATCAGAAGTACCAGAACCGAAGGTGGAGACTTCAGCTGCAGCTGCTAGTGATGAAAAGAAGGATGTTCCTGTTGATGCAGTACCTAAAGTGGACGATGTTAAAGAAAAACTCCCATTTCCAGCGCCTATTATATTTCAAGCGATTAGCTCGAACTTTCCGGATAAGGGTACAGCTCAGGAGTTAAAAGAGAAGTTCGTTTAATCAGTACCATCACCCACTGCCAAACATTTGTTAACCTTTCCGATCTCTCAAATACAACTGTTTAGGTATATAGAGTTGACAGAACACCAGGACCCAGAACGTCCACAAGAGTGCACGCCCAACATTGATGGCACCAAGGCAGAGAGTGTTACACGGGAACGCACTATGCACTCGTTTCATACATTATTCTGCCGACGTTGCTTTAAATATGATTGCTTTCTTCACCGTAAGTGCCATCTGTGGGCTAAGGGCCCAATCAGATTACTCTTTAATAACTTTTTATTTTTGTTTTTTGCTTTTTTTTTCTCTTTATTTGGAAAACGTACAAAAATTGTTGCCAAATTTTGCTATTGCTATATTAAAACCAAAAAAACCAATTTCTATAAATTTTATAATTAAATATAACTGCAATTTAGGTCACCATGTACAGGGTGAGTCGTTGTTGTAGTTGTTGTTCTCGATAACCACACGCACACACACTCATGCTGCCTAGGCCAGAGATGGGCTTGCGATTCATAACAATTATAACTATACTACAGCTACAATGCCGGTACAGGGAGCACTACTATTGAATAAAATAAGCTTTCTGTTTCTGTTCTGATTCTTGATGATTCTAGGAAGGCGTCAATTTCTGTGGCGTTTGATGCCAGACCAGGAATTTCATACCGTAGCTACCCATCAATGGCCTAGGCCCAAATTTCGCCTTGCTCCAAAACATCATTCATCTCTCTTTTCTATATACATACATATATTACATTTATATGTATGTAAGCATACATAATTTTTTTTTATATCTTATTTATGTCTGTGGGAATTGGCACAAAAAAGAAATGTTAATTCTTTCCAAAATTTTCTCTTGGTGTTTTATGATTCATCTTGTGTGTCTTTTGCCTTCAACATTCAGTAACGTCTATGCATCATGTTCTAACCTTGTCACGCGTCTCATGGTCATGCATTGTCAGGTTGTTACAGTATTAGGTCTTACTATAATATAATGCATTTCCGTTTCACAGGCTTGCAAGGACACGCAGGTCCCAATTTACAGAAGCGGCGCTATCCAGAATTGAAAACCTTTGCAGATCCTTGCAGTAATTCGTGTTATATGCTGATCGTAAGTTATCATATTATACATATTTTGATATTTAAAAATTCAAATAAATAATCTTATGTGCACAATAGGATGGCATGAAGGAGAAATTGGCAGCGGATAGCAAGACACCACCCATAGATTCTTGCAACGAGGCCAGCTCTGAAGACAGTAATGATAGCAATAGTCAGTTCAGCAATAAGGACTTTAATCATGAAAACGGCAAGGATAACAGCATTGCTGTCAACAGCGCAGAGATTAACTCCATTATGGGTAAATTTTTAGGTTACTTTTCTGTTCATAAGACTACTTATAATAATGGATTAATGGGCAAGTCTAGATGTAGGCATGTCTTGATGTAAGCAAGTCTCGTTTTGTCATGCTATATGTCGATATATTTAAGGTTTAGCAACCTGATAAAACATAACTTAATCAATTATTTTATTATATTGCTTAATGAAGCTGGCATGATGAACATCACTAGCACGCAGTGTGTCTGGACTGGTGCGGATCAGGCGCTCTTTCGAGTGCTGCACAAGGTGTATCTAAAAAACTATTGTGCCATAGCACACAATATGCTAACGAAGACTTGCCGCCAGGTGTATGAGTTTGCACAAAAGGAGGCTGCTGAGTTTAGCTTTGAGGATTTGCGTCAGGACTTCACGCCGCCACGCAAGAAGAAAAAGAAGCAACGCTTATGGTCGCTGCATTGCCGCAAGATTCAGTTAAAGAAGGATGCCTCCTCGAATCACGTGTACAACTATACGCCCTGCGATCATGCTGGTCCCTGCGACATGAACTGCTCCTGCATACAGACCCAAAACTTTTGCGAGAAGTTCTGTAACTGCAGCAGTGATTGTCAGAATCGTTTTCCTGGCTGCCGCTGCAAGGCACAATGTAACACAAAGCAGTGTCCTTGCTATTTGGCTGTACGGGAATGTGATCCGGATTTGTGTCAGGCGTGCGGTGCTGATCAGTTCAAACTGACCAAAATTACATGCAAAAATGTTTGCGTGCAGCGTGGGTTGCGTGAGTAACTGCATCATCATAAACATTTTCATTGTACTCTATGCAATCAATATATTTCACAGACAAGCATCTGCTTATGGCACCATCAGACATTGCCGGCTGGGGCATATTCCTTAAGGAAGGCGCACAGAAAAATGAATTCATATCGGAGTATTGCGGCGAGATAATCTCTCAGGATGAGGCAGATCGTCGTGGCAAGGTGTATGATAAATACATGTGCTCATTCTTATTCAATTTGAATAATGATTTTGTTGTCGATGCTACACGCAAAGGCAACAAAATACGTTTCGCTAACCATTCCATCAATCCAAATTGTTATGCCAAGGTCATGATGGTCACCGGCGATCATCGCATTGGTATATTTGCCAAGCGCGCAATACAGCCAGGCGAGGAGCTATTCTTTGACTACAGATACGGACCCACTGAACAGCTCAAATTTGTAGGCATTGAACGTGAAATGGAAATCGTTTAATTTATACTTATGAACAACAATATAATATGATATGCTTATCCTCTATATAACTAATTCTAGTTTTTTTTTGCTTATGTTCCTGCTATAGAATGCATGGAGTATGCAGTATGTATATGCTCTCTTTATCGTATTGCAGCTGTCTCGCTTCAACCCGTGCGTTACTTCTAAAGCAATACAATTGCTGCTCACATTCATGTTCTCTTTTACCCATCCAACGATTCTTATAACGTACTACGTTTAAATCCCTTAGATCTGTAGCACAACCTCAAGGAAAGTGTCTCAGCTATTCTTTGACTACAGATACGGACCCACTGAACAGCTCAAATTTGTAGGCATTCAACGTGAAATGGAAATCGTTTAATTTATACTTATGAACAACAATATAATATGATATGCTTATCCTCTATATAACTAATTCTAGTTTTTTTTGCTTATGTTCCTGCTACAGAATGCATGGAGTATGCAGTATGTATATGCTCTCTTTATCGTATTGCAGCTATCTCGCTTTAGCCCGTGCGTTACTTCCAAAGCAATACAATTGCTGCTCACATTCATGTTCTCTGTTACCCATCCAGCGATTCTTATAACGTACTACGTTTAAATCCCTTCGATCTCTAGCAGAACCTTAAGGAAAGTGTCTCAGCCATAAACCCTAAACCGACTTTGCCACATTGGCTATAATAGGTTTAGGGCGGGATTTGAAGATTAGCTTTTTAGTGCATATAGCGCGCACTGTATATTCAGTTCTCTGACGACTCTTGTGCTCCAGTGCAACGGTATCATCTAGTAGCGTTCTCTCAACACCTTCGGTTGCATTCAAGGCGCTGGCATCGAGCGTAGCATTGGTTACATTAAGCAGTTGTTGTCCTTCGTTTGTCTTTGACTTTTCTAGCACGGCAAACGGTTTATCAAGTTTCTGTTCACGTCCTTGCAATATATGATGACCAATGATAAGTATCTGCAAGCGGTTAAAGTACATCATTAATAACTCATTATACATTTTCATGGACCACTTTAACATACGGGTTGACCATATTTGTTGTAGTAAAGATCTCCAATAAATTGCTCATGCATGCTCTGATTGCTGCGCACCTCCAGATCCCCCTGTAGCTCTATAATGGCCCATTCACCGGTGCCCGCACTATGACTGCAATATAGATATTGGGGATAGACCATGAGATTGGGCAATAAATTCGTAGGTAGGAGTAAAAAGTGAATAGTAAAAGATCGTTTTGATATGTCACTGAAATACTTTTATTCAGTTGATAAGAGTTCACAGATTAACTTAACCTCTAAATTTCTTAAACAAAGGATGCACGCTGCCGACATGTTTACGCCGATGCTCATAGTAGATGGCATCATCTCCGCCGGACATGGAGCTGAGGGCGCCAGTGCGTTTTGTGGTACCAGAGCCACCAGGGCGATAGCCCTGTTCGCCAGGTACCTTCTCATCCTCACAGTCTAAATCAGAGGCAGACAGAACTAACTGCAGCAGCTGACCCTGCTCCTCTTGTGTACCATACATGAGAGTTGGTTCGCTGCTCATGCCTTTGAGATGTGTAATAACCTTATAGCTGTAACCCTGATTCACGAGGAAACGCTGACGCTTCCGCGAATAGCTCATCTCCATGGTGTCCTGTGAGACGAGCGTATAAAAGAAGGCATTATATTCTTCGGCAATAGCACCCTTCTTTGCACGTAGAATACGACCCAAACGTTGTGCCTCTTGACGACGTGAGCCACCATGTGAGGAGATCTGAATAAGCACATTTGCCTCAGGCAAATCGAAACTTGTATCAGCCACCTTGGATACAAAAATTGTATTAACCTGCACCAGAGAAGACAAGGATAAGTGTTGGCTTTTGTAAAGGAAGTGTTAACCTCTAACCTTGGCATTAAACTTGAAATTTTGTAGAATTTGTATACGTTCATTTTGGGATGTGGGTCCATAGATAAACGGCTTATTCATCTTGATAGCATAGTGTTTTAGAGCAAACACATTGTCGGAGAACACAATTGTTTTGTCGCCGCGCTGCTCGTGATATTTGATAAGAAATTGGCAACTGCGAAACTTGGATGGGTTCATCACATACAGCAGCATCTTCTTGGAGGTTTTTGTGGTTAAATACTCGCGATAAAATTCAGGGGACATGGGACACCAAACTTCAGCACACTGGACGCGTGCAATAAAGCCCTTCTTCTGCAGTTCCAACCAGTTGGCCTCGTATAGCTTCGGACCAATGAGGAAGTTTAGATCTGCAATTTTGTCATCCTCACGCAGTAAAGTGGCTGTTAGACCAAGTTTGCAGTGAGATTGCACAATGGTCAGGACACGTCGGAACATTTTAGCTGGTATGGTGTGTACCTCATCGAGTACCATAATTCCCCATTCCTGTTCCTGAAGCCAGCGCATAGTTTGTTCCGCTTCCCAGGAACGCTTCTGTGAATGAGTTATCATGGAGTATGTAGTAACTAAAATACCACAGCCCATTGGTTTATCTTTGGCCTCTGAGGTAAAACGACAGATCATGCTGTCATCTGCTGTGGACCACATTTTAAACTGCTGTTTCCATTGTTCTACTGAGACACCACTGTTGCAGAGTACCAAGGCGCGTTTACGGACTGTGCAACAAGCTGTTACGCCTACCAGAGATTTACCAGCACCGCATGGCAGCACAATAACACCAGAACGTGCACGTCCGTTGCCAAACATTTTTCGTAAGCTCTTTTCCTGGTAAGGACGCAATACGGCTGCTGGCTTTAGGTCAATGTTTATGTCCGGATTGTTGGTGTCGTTACGAAAATCGTACTCAGCCAGCAATGGATGCTCAATTTCAATGCAGCGCTTCTGTATTAATTCAATCTTTTCTTGAGCCACCTCAAAAGAAACTGTCTTGAGATTCGCTTCGTCCTCATCCTCCTCTTCCTTGTCTATTTTTTCATAGAAGTCTGTTATGTCCTCGGGTACTGCCTCTGTTGCTGCGTCACCAGGTGTTGCATTGCCAGGTGTTGCTCCTGCTGCCGCCGTTGCCGAGGTGCTTGGTGCATCATCGGCTGGCTTGTCCGTCGGCAACTTAGTACCAAACTGAGTAATAGCTTTGCTATCTAAGGTGCCCTTAATAAAACCTTCTCCCTCGCTGCGTATAAGTCGGCACTGTTGTATAACAGGATCTTTAAGTAACTTTTGCAACACCTCAGGATGTGGTGACTCAATAAAATATTTGTTATGCTTTAATACAAGTTTAACCTTGCCATACGACAATGTACATAACCGTATGAACTCCAATATGCCTTCTGGAATGCTTGTTTTGCTTAAGCGTTTTAGATATTCAACAATGTCATGTGTTTGGAGGCCCACGGACACAGCTGCATACAAACTGTAGGCTGTCAATTTGTATTCGTGAATATGCTCTGGACGACAAACTGGCTCTGAGATAGCAATTAAAAAGTCATGGGCATGCTTGTAAACTGGTGAAAAGGACTCTAAGAACACATGCCCATTAGGCGCAACCCACAAAGGACGGTTACCGTGGTCAGGACGCAATTGCATCTCTGAGCGATAATCTTTGGCACCATATTCATCTGTGTTGATATTTTCATCGTTTGTCTCCGCATTCTTGGATGCGGCGCCAGGTACACCGTCCGATTCATTGGATATCTCTATGCCATCATGGTCTTCCGCCAGCTGCGTATAGGCCTCATCCTCCGCACGACGCTTTTTAGCTGTGAAATCGTTTTAGTTTTGTCTCGTACTCTATATACACTTATTTGGTGCATGCTTACCAAATTTATCACCTATACCTCGATCTTTTTTCGATTTCTTTGGCGGACCCATTGTGAAATGCCGCTTTGGCGAAACTTTGTTTCTGGTGTAAAGCAGCTGTTTTACTAGTGTTGAAAAATCACAAAGCAATAACGAAAAAAGGCGCGCATACCAATGCAAAGTTGCAAGAATACTCATTGCGGTAAAGTCTTCGACACACTTAAACTTACTTTACGATATATATATAATGGTTTTACTTACGTTTTAACAATAATAGGCATGCTTCTGGTAATCAAATCAATCCACTAAGTTCTTTATGTTTTATGGGTTTTCGTTTTATAAGCGGAACACGATTTCAATTGCACTATTTTGTTTACAGCAAAAGTATTTTAACAGAAGAGTAAAATGTCACAGCAACGATCAGCTGTTTGTTTTCTGCTTGTTAACAGAATCGATGTTGTTAGTTCGATGACAGCTGTTCAAATTCAAATTACAAATACATTTCCATTTCCCTTTTATTTATTATAATTATTTTTTTTAATATTATGGTTTACCTGGTTTATAATGGTTAAAATAATGCAATTTGCTTAAGTTTCATGCAAACGTATTTCGATTCGGGCTGCTAAAATAGAGATTCATTAAATAAATATTTATCTATACATATATATATATAACTTTGTGTATGAATCTCATATGCCTTGTATTAATGATCATCTGATAAATTAAGTGAAAGTCCACCATTTCACATACACTGCAGTATGGCCACAGATAACAAGAAAAGGAAAGCATCAAACAAAAAAAAATTACAAAAAAACAACACAAATTTTAGGGACTTCCTAAGAAAACATTTATTAAAAATATGTTCAGTGGTTGCCATCTTCGATTTGGCGCATGCGCTGTATTTTGTTGTTCAAGCAACAATATCAATGGTCACGAGCGTAAGTTCATCCAAAATTTAAAGAAACATATAATGCCTATAATGTTATTATAATAACTAACAACGGAATAGTTTGATGTGTTCTCAACATTGGCGCTATTGGGAACAATATTTTGGGTACTGATTGTTATATTGCTTATTGTTGGTCTGTGGAAGGTGTGTAAATGATACCTAGATCAATATCAATTTAGAAATATTTAATATTATACATTTATTAAAATAGAGACGTCCTAGCCTAGTTAAAGCGTGGATTATATTCTCAATAACTGGTTTTGTTATAGACCTATCATTCTTAATATGGGGTGTCGCTTCTTCTCTAACAATTGACTGGGATCGCTTAAAAGAGTTTACTATAATATTTTTAGGCATTTGTGCGTGAGATAAATTTGAAGGTAAATCCAGATCTTTGTTAACAACATTTTAATTTCAGTTATTGAAATGATTGGCATATATGTTGTGTATAGATTCTATTTAATAATGGATCCCTGTCGACTTATTGATGAACCAGAAAAAGGAGGAAAGAAAGGACGAAAAAGGCAATTGGACCCGAAGGCGTGTAGAGGTAATTAGTTGACATACTTATTTATAATATGAATGTTTTATATTTATCCCTTTCATTAATAGAAAAAAACCTTTTGCTCTCGAAAAAAAGCAAGAAACCAGAGAAAAAGAAAAAGAAAGGGGAGAATAAAAAATAATCGTTAAACAGTTTTTAGGATATTACTTAGGCTTAGTGGGCCTTTCATCTGACATTCATAAAAATATATTTTTATATATATACATGTACATAAAATCTTAAAATATCATTTGCATTTAATATTTTATAATCATTTGTATAAAAATGTTGGAATCTCAGCAATTTAAAGAAGCGTCTCAAAACAATCGTAACTCTCCGATTTGTATACGTTTCTTACAATTTTCCTATACAATTGCCGTTATTGATTTAACACAATCAATATATTTTTTTATGCAATCAATATTTTTATTATCCGACGATGTCTGTATTTTCCTATTTGTATAATAATTTAACTTAGTATCTTCATTCTTAGATATCCTCATACTCTATACTTATACTACTTGCATCATTCTTATGGGTTGTTATCGTTATACTGCTTATTACAGGCTTATATCAGGTGCGTATATACTTTATATATTTAGAAATATATATTTATATATACAGTATTTTTGCTCTTAGAATATTTCTAAGTTTATTGTCTGTTGGTTAGTTTTCTCAATAGTTGGCGTAATCGTGGATATAATACTTTTTACTTGGACAATTTCCTTAACCGACTATGTAGAATGGACTCAGATAATACAGTTTTCTCTTTTCTACTTGGGTATAGGTAAAGGAATATTTACTATTTATCAGATCTAATTTCAGAATCTGATTTCAACTGCTCTATTTGCAGTTGTTGAATGGATATGTTTTTACATTGTGTATAATTATTGTCTTAAATATGTCAAAACAAAAGATAATACCAATACCGATGAATTAAAGTCCATACTAAAAAATAAGCGAGCAAGTGATTATGATAAAATTTATAATGAACTACCAAGGAAATCAAATACCTGGTCGTCTACTGATGAAAATGTACAGACGAGTTCTTAGCAACATCCCAGCAAAGCACATAATGAAAGAGAGTATTTATAAGTCTATTATCAACCTAAGTTAACAACTAAGGTTATTATTAGTTCTAGAAGGTGAAGATGGTAAATTATTACAAAGGATGAACTCAGAAATTATTAATGAAAATATGATTTATAATTTTCTATAAATATCCTTATGCGTATGTGCCTGCCTATATATGTTAATCAAATTCGCCCACACATACATATATACATATATATACCTACCTATAAATAAATAAATAAATAGAATAGATTCCAATTGGCATTTACAGGCCATTTCAATTTACTGGCCAACAACAGCAACAGCATTTCGAATGGAAAAATCAATTCTCCTCTCACAGCACAAACAATAATAATAATTGAGTTGGATAGTTTTTCTTTTCCGTCATTTGTGTTTTCTTGCGTCTTGTCCTGTCCATCTACGAGCTGGCTGGGAATCGGTCTCGGACTCGGACTTGAATTGGAGTCACGATGTCAATGGAGCAAAATCTAATCTCCAACCGTCGATGAGACAGCAGGCGACAAAACAAATGCCGTAAATGAAAGATGGCCAAAAACCAGAAAAAAGAACTTGTCGCACGATAGAAGAGTCACAGAATAGTGTGATACAGTGGTTAAAATCTATGAAACTTTTTTGATTTGTTTTGTATGTTTTTATAAGGGTATTGATTATGACAATTATTTTTGTTTTACTTTTTCTTTCAGAAATATTATATAAGATTTATGTGTGATACTGATTGCATATGTTCCACTGTGCCGGCGCATCGGCACTTGCCAATCAAATGGAATTGATTAACAAGCAGTAGGAGCATTAGCAACAGCAATAACAACAGCATCTTCTAACACATTCCTCCTCCATCGAAAGTACGTGCTTATCATCATTACAGCTTTGATTTAGTATATAAGTTTTGGTTTAGTTTTTTTTCACTGTACAATTGATAAAATATTTTCTAACTGAATATGGACGTCCCCGAAGGATACTTAGTATATTGCAGCTATGCAATTGGAATTTTAGATTTCATATCGGCTTTGCTCTTTGCATGTGTATCGGGCATGATATATATACAAGATGTAAGTTTTTATAATTTTACTATACTACCTCAACGTTAGGTAACTAACATTAGAACATATAGTATCAGTGGACTTCGCTAGTTGCACTTATATTTTCATTAATATGGATCACTATAATTATGATACTGCTGCTGGGTGTATACCATCGATATGTGACCTATGTGCGTTACTGGTTGGTATTCACTTGTCTGGGCATTATGTTAGATGCAATTTTGTTACTATATGGCCTTAGTTTGGCAGTAAACATTAACTGGGAGGGTGTTAAAGTGACTGTACTGCCCTTTGTAGGGCTGGGTAAGTTAATTAGTTAACAAACTTACGTGGCTCTTCTAGCATATAATTTGACAGCTGTCGAAATGACATTCGTTTATATTGTATATATATTCTATTTGGTAATGGTTGAGCGTGAAATGTGGATACCCTTGGTCCAGCCCAGATATGGAGGCGGTGGCAGAGTATATTGTAGAGTTGATTTATCTAGCAACAGTCAGGATTCTGAAAGCCAGCAACAGAATCATTCCAAACGAAGTTTTAGACGTCATGACAAAGCAACCCTTCGGGATTTGCAACGCAAACTATATCGAACTAAATTTTAATCGAAAACTTATATTTTCTAAACAGTCGACAGAATCTTACTAGTTTAGTTCAGTCTGTGCTCATTCGTTAACATAGGCTGATCACAATAAGTTATAAAAAAAAAAAATATTATTTTTTCTCAAAATTTTTAACAAGGATTTGCCATGCAGCAGAAAAGTGATACTCTGTTATATTGCGCTTATGCCGTTGCTGTCTTCGATATGCTTTGTGCTGTGCTCTTTTCTTCCCTAAGTTTGGGGGCTATCTACATGCATGTAAGGATAAACATTTAACTTAATATTCTTTGTTTTTATTGAATCCTTTACAGTTAAGTTGGCTGACTATATTTGCGGTTACATTTGGCTTCTTTTGGATTACATTGATTTTTGTACTCTTTACTGGAATATATTATGTAAGATTACCTGCCACATATCTATATATAATTATTCAATTTATATTAACGGGATTTGCAGCGTGCTACCGCTCTATTGCGTTATTGGTTGATATTTTGCTGTTGCGGCATGTTTCTGGAGGTTTGCATGATTTTATATGCTTTCGTACGTGAGACAACTATTCAGCAAGGGATGGTTAAGAATAGCTATGTACTTTTAATTGGCTTGGGTAAATTTCCATATTAATCTTGGTACATAATCATATAACGCTCAATGAAACTCTTCTTGCAGTTGTGGAAACTTGTTTCGCATTTATTGTCTATCAATTTTATACAGCATTGATCAAGCGTTCAGAATGTAATGAAACTCAGCCACCAATTGTTGAGGAGCCACCAGTTTGTAAGAAGGATTCAGATGAAATCAAGCCGTCGAAATGTTGTTCATCCTTGAAATCCAATGCTTCACCGACTAAGAATAGAGTTTCTGTATATTAGTTCTGAACTAATATCTAAGTATAGGGGGGTAAAAGACTAAAGCTTTTACTGCAATGAGTTTGAATGTTAATTTTGTTTTTGTTCTTTTTTTTGTTATATTTTCTAAGCAAAACCCAAACTTAACACTAAAGTCACACTATACAATTAAGACGAATTAACATATACACGAAACAAGAAATGTGGCATCATATTATTAAGATTATGTATAAATAAAGTATTTTTCGGCAAGGGATAATAATGGAGTTCTTTTGAGTTTCTCTCAGTGTAGCTATTAAGTTGTGCTTAAAGCATAACTATGAGTAAGTCAGAAATATGTTTTAACTTACAATCAAATGCCAAAGAGTTCATCACCTTTGGTGTCTTCTGTTTGTCTAGCCAAAAAGCTCTTTAAAATTAAAATATTAAATATATACATAGGGCACACCTCTACACGCACACGCACACACACACACACAAACATACGCACACAACAACACGCATGCATACACATAAATTTGCAAATGTTGAAAATAAAATCACAAAATCCTTTTAAAATAATTTGCGCACTGCAAAAAGAAAGAAAAAAGTTAAAATACTTTTGTAACTTATCTTGACTAAACAAATACCCTTTTAAAGGTAAGGTACCATCGTGCTTATATATAATACACACACACACACACACACACACACACACACACACACACACACACACACCTATACATACGTTGTGTTGCCATGTGACAATTGTTACTTATTGTTTCTGATATAAAATTTAAAATTAAATTAAAACTTTTGACGTACATATACTGGTTACTAAGATTAATAGGAAACTCTTTAGATTTAAGCTTAGAAGAAAGAAAAAATATCAAAAACAAAAGAATTTTATTATTTAGCTTTCGTTGCCCCTTCAGCCTTTGACTTTGAATTTGAGTTTGTCTAAAGACAGAAGCAGGTACATAATTCTATTAACTTGGGTATTAATGCTCTGTAAAGAATTTATTTATATTGTGTATATGGTAGAAGCTTTTATCTTCAATTTGATTATACCCTTTGTACCTTGTTTTTAATGGGTACTGGGTTCTGGGTACAGGGTACAGTAAATACGGAAACGGAAACAGCAACTCACAACTGAAAAGTTGTGCCGCGTGTCTCGAGGCTGACTTGGTAGGGCGTCGTGCACTTGTCTATTTATGCAAAAAATGTGTGCATATTTACATAAGTATATACATATATATATATATATATATATATATGTATATGTATATATATACATATGAGTGTAGATATATGCTGCATATACTTATAATGCCACACTGATGAAATACGTGCGGCGGCTAAGCACACATACTCAAACACGCACATACATTTGTATATCCACACATACATTTATATGTATATATATATATGTATATACACACGTAGACAGAGGCCCTGTGACTTGCCTGATGTCAAATATAATTTACTTTTTTCACGCTCATTTTCCACGCAGTCAGTTTATGTGGAGAGGCCCCTTGGGTGTCACAAAATCTTTTCCAGCAATTTTAACTTAAAGATTTTTTTTTTCTTTTTGTATTTCATTTTCTTTGTTGCTTGTCAAAATAATAAAATATATAAATAATATAATATATGTATATTTCTATATATGAACAGCAAGAGCAACATAAACTTCTTAACAGTAAAAAAATGATGAGTGCATTAAATGGGTTTGGTGTAGCGATTGGTTGCATGGATATAGCTGGAGCATTATTCTTTGATGTGATGATCATTGTAATGATTTATAAGAGAACTGGCATGGAGGTGGCAACCAATGATGCATTAGTCGTTGGCTCAGAGGGTCCACAGCAGCAGCAGCAGAAATCAGCAAGTGAGAGTTTGGCGGTGGCAATTGTAAGCGGAAATCCATCAATAATCCTCAAGCCTCAATCCTTTCCAGCAGTCTATGGGAACATTGTGACACCACGCATGCTCTGGACATATCTATTTCTATTGAATATATGGATTTTGGTATCAGCTTTAATGGTTATTGGCATTGTTAAGGTACGTACATAGCAATTAAATAACAGAATGATTGAGAACTGCTGCATTTGCAGCATCAGCCACAATTGCTGCTCTTTTGGCTCATTTGGTGTCTTGGAGGATTGGGATTTGATTTATTTTTTCTTATATGGTGGTTTATTGAATTGCTAACTGGGGACGTCATTGAAGCTTTAACTAATATAATGATCTCTATATTAACAATGGGTAATCTATATAACAATAATTTAATCTTTTTATGCTTTGAGCTCTATTCCTTTTCAGGTATTGAATTTGGTTTCATATGCGTTATATACACTATTTATTTAAACTTGATGCAGACTCTATCGAAGAATGACTAAATTTGATTTGCATTTTGCATTTTATTTTATGCTTTATATTTTTTTTTTATTATTTTTCAATAAACACTGGCTTATTCGTGTAAGCTTTAATACTCCATTCAATTCATTTTTCTTTAATCTCGGCGGTTACTGGATCGATTTGAACTCTAACATTGATCTTGGGTGGTTCCAAAGATTTATAGAATCTATACACCATCAATATAATGCCAACGCGAGTCAATACATGCCCAATTAGCGGAGCATGAGTATCACCCATTCGCTGCAGGAATTCGGCCTTTGTCTTGTATTTTTCTGTGAATAAATATTCATAGATATTCACAAATACATCGCCGACAGCGCCCCATTTGATCTGTACATAAGACCATAGTAACCATATTTTGATTAATAGTCTGTGACGCTATAATATAGATAATTAGATCTAATTTTTTCATTTATTTAATTCATATTCATTTTACTTACATTTAATACACCAACAGTTAACATACCGAAACAAAGTAATTTACACATTTCTGTGCACAATAGCAGAACTTCAATCATATCAAACTAAAGCAAGACAGCAGATGTATATATATTTTTATTAATTTTATTATCCATTAACTTACCTTCATGATTTTGGAGAAGGACGCCATCTGCACCATGGTAAGGAATGCGGAGCAGCCCTCATAAACCAGCGCCATATACGCAGCACATTTAGCAACAACAGGCATTTTCGTACAGAATATTGAAATTTATTTAAATATTATATATATCTGTGCATAAACATATATACATCTATATATTATGTATTTAAAGCTATCAATCAGTTCGATTGACATATAACAACTAGCCTACTTGCTAGCATCAAATTACTGTTGATATCTTGACTGTATAAACTATTGGGCATTACTCTACACTTTTATTTATAAAAGTAGTTGTAGTAGTAGTACATCAAATACAATACTAAAAAAGTGTTGCCGACTTTCAGGGACAATAGTAAATCTGTTTGTTTTAATTGGCATTGTCATTGCCATTGCCAATAGTATTCGCATTGTTATTGGAATTGTGTATGAAACGTTATTTGAGGTTAGCTTCTGGTATTAGTTTAAAACGTAAAACTAGCCAGGACAACAAGGACCTTTTGCACTGCTTGTGGCATCGCCATTTTTTATGGAATACTTTATAGTTGCTTTGTGCTTCGGTTTCGAGTGCTTTGTAGTTTTTAATGGTCTGCCACACGGAAATTGATTCATTTCCGTTTTTGCTTGCTTTTTTTTCTATTTATATTTTGCGTTTTTTGTTGTTGTTTTGTTGTTTTGCTGTTTTTATTTTCACATCCTGCTTGTTTAGAGTGTGCTGACTTTATAAAGTAGACAAGAAATCTACTTAAAGCTAACAGTGGGTAATCCAATATTGAAAAGTCGCCTTAACTAAAATCAAATTTTAATGCCAAAGCACTGCCAAATCAATGGCATTGTCATCTGCCAAACTGTCACTTGCAAGTCGCAAAAGCTACGGCAAAAAAAAAAAAAATCAGCGAAATATATATATATATGTAAGTATTTATTTTCTTTAATAAAGAGTATTTCGGGCTGATTTCGGACTGCTTCCTTTCACTCCACGACTCCTTACTTATCACTCACCAATATGCCCCTACACCCATACACACACAAACATCCATACAATCACCCATTTGCCCATTCACCCATTCGCCCACTCATCCATTCTCCCGCAGGAGCCACTGGCTGCTCAAATTTATTGTTTGCAAATTGAAATTCTTGTCGACACGCACGAGCAACTGCAAAATCCATTGGGAATGCCGGGCACGAGGCAACTCCAGAAGCAGCTCATCGAGCTGCTGTTGTGCTTCTCCAGTTCCATGGCAGCAGTAGTAGCAACAGCAACAGCAACAGCAATAGCAATAGCAATAGCAATAGCAATAGCTTGAAGCTTGTCAACCCGGCCAACGACTTTCATAGCCTTCTGCATGGGCAGCTCATCATGGCTTTTTAGTATTTATTAAGATTTTGATGTGCTATGAAACATACTTTACCGAAAAGAAAAAAGAAAAAAATACAAACAAATATTTTATGGCAATGTTATCAAAAACCCACAGGAAAATGGAATTGGCTAAAATGTTGGAGAGCAATAAAGAAGTTTATGGAAAATATGCTTAACGTTTTTCCTGTATTTCACAATATTGAAGCTCTTTATGTTTCTCATAATAATATTAATTCTCATAATAATATTTTTTAACTCAAAATTAATTGCTAAAGTAATTAAGAGCATATATGCAAATGCCCTCCTCTTCCTCTTCCCAACACTTATCATACTGACAGTGTTGTCAATATATAAAAGCAAAAATTGTTTTAAAATCAACAAGCTTAAAATCATTCACTGACTGGCGCCATCTGTGGGCTGGTTTCCTTACTAGCTGTATTGTTAATATATCGATATGAGATGCATGCAAGCCATATGTATTTACACTAACTTCTAACACTAAGCCATACACCTTGTTTTAGGCTTTTCCTATAAATAGACTGAATCTGAAAGATTTAAATTTATTTCAAGATGATTGCAGTACGACTATTGATTCTTCTAGCGCTTATTGGCAGCATTGTGATGGCCCACCAGGGTAATTGAGTCATGATTTTTAGTGGTATATAATGCGTCTAATGTGTATTTCAAATCTTGCAGATGATGTTGTGGACGAATCCAACTCATCGATCTATTCAGATTATGATTCATCACAGTTTAAGGCTGAAACGTTTGATGAGGATTCCGCAGCCAATGACAGATTGAGAGAAGGTACAATAGAGCAGAAGAACCGAATATATTAATATTTATTATAAATAAAGTTATTAAAAATAATAAAGTTACAGGTAAAAAGCATTTAATGAAAGTTAATAGCTTCGGGCAACCTTCTAAAATAAATTTGAATCCAAGGCGTGCTCTCAAAAAACGGTATCGGATGAGCAAAAGGAATCGAAATCCAATATATGTTGTTATAATACCCTGCAGTGCATGTGGTGGATCCAACGGAACAGTTGTGTCTGTTGGTCAACCAAGCAATCCGGGTGCTCGAAGCACTCCAGGCAATAGTACAGTTGTTGTTGATACAGATGATGGTAGAGTTTATGGAGAAGCAGTGTATGATGAAAGGGATGATAGTAAGAATGGTAATAGAAGAATTGGAAATGGTAAAGGGGGCAATGGAGAAGCCAGTGATATAGACAATAGTGGAAGAGTTAGCAATGGGACATCTTCTGGCGGTAGAGGTGCCAAAAGAGGAAGACGTGGACGTAGGGGTGGTAATGGAAGAGCTGGTGGTACAAGAAGAAAAGGTAATAAGGGCGCTGGTGGTGGAAGAGAAGGCAGTGGGGGTAGAGGCTGTAAAAGAGGAGCTGATGGTGGAAGTGGTGGCAATGGAGGAAATGGAGGTGGACGGGGTGGCAAAGGAAGAGATTGTGGTGAAAGGGGTGGCATTGGAGGAAATGGTGGTGGAAGAGGAGGCATTGGAGGACTTGGTGGTGGAAGGGGTGACAATGGAAGATATGGTGGTAGAGGAGGTGGATATGGAGGAGATGGTGGAAGAGGTGGTAATGGAGGAAATGGTGGTAGAAGGGGGGGCAATGGAGGAGATGGTGGATGCAGTGGAGGAATTGGTGCTGGAAAGGGTGGCAATGGAGAAGATGGAGGTGGACGGGGTGGTAATGGAGGAGACGGTGGTGGAAAGGGTGGTAAAGGGGGTGGCAATGGAGGAAATGATTGTGGCTATACGGGAGTTGGTGATGAAGAAGCTGGGGATGGTAAAACGAGAACAGAAGCAGAGTTTGATAGAGATATTGAAAGAAGGGGTGACAATGATAAGCTGATAGATAAAAGGGTGGAAATGGAGGATCCTCTGGTGGTAGAGTTGGAAAAGAAGGAGATAACGGTGGTAAAGAAAGATCCGATAGTCAAAAAGGTGGATTTGGAGAAACTGTTAGCAGAGGTGGAGGAAATGGAGGAGACGGTGTTGGAAGAGGTGGAATTGAAAGAGATGGTCGCAGAAGAAGAGAAAAAAGAGAAGATGGTGATAGAAAAGGTAGAAGTGAAGAAAGATTTCATAGAAGAAGTGTTCACAGTGGAGAAGGTCACTGGACGTTCCATGTGGATCAGAGCCATTTACGCAGAGAAAATGCGGTTAGTGCAACAAACCGGTTAAAACAGGAAAAATTCCACAAATAATTACGGCAAATAACTGAACTAAATATCAGTAAAGGCCATAATATGGTCATGTAATTAACTGGTGTTAAAAATCTCCATTTGGTTTGCTAATGAGTAATAAAGAGCAGCTGTTAAATAAATTAAAAAGAAATATATTATTCATAAATAAGTTATTTGGAAAACAGATTGTTAAACTAATCTTTAAGTTATTAATACACAAAACTATTAAATATATATATATATATATATATATATACACATATATATAAGTATGTTTAACTTATACTTGAAACCTATATCTTATTATCCATATAAATATATGATGATGGGAGCTTGACTAATCCGCCATGTATTGATGTATGCTTTGGAGCAATTTCTGTTCAGTTTCTTAACGTGGCCGCATTGCAGTTGATTTAGTTCCTGGTGGAGTTACTCGTATCCGAGTGTAAAGCAAGCAAATTGGAAAGTCTACGCAGGAAATTGATTGATTTCCGTTTCGTGCGGTGAAAACTGAATGAATATAAAAAGCAAAAGAAAAAAAATAAGATAAACACCAACTATAACAACACCATACGTATCATGCTATTTATATATATATATATATGTGTGTGTATGTGTATATGTGTATATGTATGTACAGAAGATTCAATCGAATCCTTAGCTGTCTGTTGGCTACTCCTTGGCTCATACGATAAACAAGTGTGTGTAAGTCGACATCGACACCCTTTAAGCCATAATTTTGGTTTGCAATTAGTCGGTTATGTACTTAGTTGGAGCACTTTGTTGCACTTGCAGCCGAATGTTGTCTATGGCTAAACACAAATTAAGTGCAACTATATATGGGTATGTATGTGTGTGTATGTGGTGTATGTGTGTGTGTGTATGTATGTTTTGTGTTGTTCCCTCTAGCTGATACGTTGGCAGCAAACATAAACTCAAACAAAACATATAACGCGGCGCACATGTTTTTGGGAAATGAAGCCAATGGCTGCCAGGATATGGCAGGATAAGCTTGGTTATACTACATATATATATATATATATATATGTATATATGAGCTTATGCGTGTTAGCCAAACCAATGCAAAAAGGGGTTACCAGCTACTAGCTACTTGCTACCAGTTAACAGTTAGCACCTACCAGTTACCAGATGCCAGTTGCCAGTTGCCAGTTGCCAGCTGCCTGGACTGGCTTCTATCCGGTTATGTTTTGTTTTGTTTGCATATATCTGGTATTGCCTTCGGCATACGGTGCGTATGTGTATTTTTGAGTATGCTCTACGTAAAAGCAAAAGCTTCACTTGTTACATGCCCAATTAAGCCGGAAATGACACCCGAGCCAACTAAAGTCACGCTTTGTATAGCTTTACATTTGGCGCAAAACTAAATGCATACGCATACATATACACATATACATACTATGTGCGTGCCTGTGTGTGTGTGTGTGTGTTGCGTATGGCAAACATCCAGGCAACACAAAAATATATTTTATGATATTACAAGGGACTCGAAAAATATGAAAAGAAACGGTTACAAAAACGACAACAAAAAATGAAAAACGAAAAAAAAAAAATAAACTTCAAACGGAAAATATTAAACTTCCAATTTCCGCATTTACTTTTAAGCTGAAAAAAAGAACAGAATAAAATTTCATGGAAAAAATTCTGTGGAAATATAAAACGCTTGAATACATTTTTTATTATGCTTGTCATATTTTTAGCCCCTTTTTTAATACTAACTCTGTTTGTTAATAGTAATAATCGTTTAAATTATAGTTTGCATATTGGCTATAGTAAGTATTCGCCATGTTGTGCAAGAGACTACTAATTAGGCCACAGACTTAAGCCCCATTAAGCAAACTGACAGTCGACTCCAATCAGCTTAACATATAATTAAATTTAATTTCACACCTTAATTTTGATTTTCAACTAGCATTTGAATAAATGCAAATGCATCAATTCTATTGCATCATCAGTTAACTTATTGTAAAGAATTATTATCAGATCCACTTTAAAATTTTAAAATTAAAAACTTTAATTTCCCTTAATGTGTAAATATGTAAACGCTTCTTTTTTATTAGTATAACATAATTCAAAATATCCTCGAAGCAGTATTACAGTCTCCAAATGATTTGGTTTCTCTTTTTGGCTGAAGTAAATTGTTATCTTACAGCACGCAAAATGTGATTAAAACTTGGCTTGAGAGAATCATCTGATATGGTATTATATGGGTAAGTTGGGTACGCTTTATGCCGGAAAGATCTAATGAATCGTCTTATGTTGGTGGTAGTATCAAGGATGTTAACATGGTTGAGGAGTTTGATTTTAATTATATATTAACATATTAGATATTGTTATTTCTGAGATATCTGATAATTTACCCTTCGCTTATGTATTATACTTTCAGTATTAAATCAGATTATTAGACTTAAGCTGACTAACATTAAATTTTTCATACCCAATTTGCTTGAAATGCGACAGGTGTTTACTGTGGAAATTGTTGCTGTAGCAATTTAACAACAAATTTGCTTAAAGCATTGTGCTTTCTATAGATTAATGGCAACTGCAACTTTCTGTTTTAAAACTGTTATTAAGAAAAAAGAAAGCAAGTGCTTGCATTTATTTTATCCAATCGCAAAAACATCAAAAAAGTATTGGAAAATTCGCTCGAAAATAACTTTTGCATACATTTCATTCAACTCAATTAAAACAACTGTATTTTGTGCTTAAATTTTATAGGATATTCTGGTAAAACATCAAATTTAACAGATTTATCAGTTGCAAACATTTTCGTAGCTCTAAAAGCTCTAATTTTTCCTGCTGGCCAATGCAATTTAAGTCGTATATAACAAAAAATTCTTTGCAGGAATTATGTCTTTCATTCACTTAAAATGTTTTTAAAATATAATTTGTGCATTAAAATATATATATAAAAAAAACGTTTTAAGTCAGTTTTATTTTTATTTTTATTTTGTGCACACAGCTATAAACAAAATGAATTAAAATTTTTTTAATGTCTATTTTTTTTAAGATTAGCAGCTGAGTGCTTAATCTGCTTTTAAATTGCAAACTCAACAAGAGAAACAACTGTAGCTATTTTCGGATTAACAGAGCTCAAACTAAGAGCATAACTCCTTGAAATAATTTTATAATATTTAATCTATATAACATATATAATATATAAAATATATTTAAATATATATACAGTATATACCGGTAATAAGCAAAACCTATTATGAAGAAAATTTTTTGCTTATATTCGATATTTCCTTTTAAGCAATCATGAGTAATATGCAAAAACGTTGTATATAAATGATTATTATAAAATAATTCACAGGTTTAGAAGTTTATTTAAATTTATATTTTATGCTATAATAATATTAATATTTAATATATAAAATGAGATAAAAAATTTTAATATTACTGTACTACAGCTTATAATTTGTTTAAAGCCGAACTGATTCCAAATCAACGATTTTTTATTTCTTTATACACAATATTTTCTTATATACAATCAATTTTTTGCTTTTATGAGGCTAAATTTAGTGTTAAATAGTTTTATGATGTTTAAAAATAGCTTAATTTTGCTTTTAACCAATATTTGCTTATAAACTGTACACCTTATAACCGATATATACTGTATTATAATCTATAGATACTTATTATATAAAAATAGAGCGAAGATTCTCTGTAAATTTTACTTAAATTCTTTTGCTTCTAGGAAATTGTTTATACTGTGCAAGATATTATACAACAGTACTTTCAGTTATTAAGCAGCTTTTTTTAAAAATGTTTTTTTGTCTCTTTCACTTGTTTTGCTAAATTTAAATCCTTTTGTGATTCCTAGTAGCAATGCCATAGACTTGCATGGTATCTTTCTACATTGCTTTTTTTTTTTGAGAGATTTTTGCTTAAGTTAAAAATGGCACAAATAATATATATATATATATATATATATATTTGAATAGATACTTTTAGTTAATTTAAAAATACGCCACAGCATAATTACTGTGGAATCTTGTGGCCTAAGTAAATTATCGGGCATGTTAAATTGCTTTAGCAACTCGAGCGGGACAAAGCGGCTGGCAATTAGCGTGGCTCGGCACGGAGTTTTCTATGTAATGTGCTTAGTCAGGGCGAGTCCTTTATTATTTTTGTACTATGCCATAGAGGACGTGCCATATACATAGGCATACTTACATATATATATATATATATATACACACATACATATTTTGCTTAGGATACTCGTTGAACAAGGCTGACATTGTTTTCTAGGACAACGTAGTGAAAAGTTCTACTTTGGTTTATAGTTTGAGTTGAGGGGGCGAAGTACATGACATACACGCAGATAGTATATAGCACTCACACACACACACACACACACACACACTGACACACTTGGAATTGCAAATCAGTCGACTAATGTGTACATAATCAGTCATGTCTCAACATGTGAATTCCATTAGTGGATACACGGCGCATGTAAACAAACAAGCATTAATCAGCAAAAGGACACAGGGAGAGCGACAAAGTGAGTGAGAAAAGCTGAGGAGCTGGCTGAACTTACTGAACTGGGATATCAGCCAAAAGGTCCTGTCGCCTAGCCGACCATGCTTTTACTGTTATTTATGCTTTTTGTCTAGCCATTTATATATGGGCCATACAGTGGCAAAAAGGCGTAAAGAAAAGAAAAAAAAAACAAAGAAACGGAAAATAAGTAAGAAAACAACAAAAAAAGAAAAGAAATGCAAAAACAAATGTGTGCCTATTTATGAGAATACACACACACATTGACACGCACAATCACTTTATTCACAGTCACAGTCACAGTCACAGTCACATTCACATACTCATACACATACACATATAGTGCATACATATACACATTCACATTCGAATTACAAATTACCCCAACCACCTTGATTTATCCTCAGATATCAATGCAACAATGCAGCAGAAGCACTGTAAGCCGACATCTTATTAATATGCCATTCATTTGGCCGTTTCATAGTTCATTAAAGCAGGAGGTGGGCGTCCGAGCAGTGCATCCTGGCGCCTTCACCACAAAGTGCAGCCAGCAAAAATTATGCGGCTCGTTTGCCACTGCCACGATTGCAACTTCAACCCAGGAGTCAGGCTTAAGGACTACATTTCAGTATGCGTCTGGCTCTAGTGCTGGCTTTGGTTCTGCTCTTGGGTCTGGGTCTGGGTCTTGGTCTGGGTATGGTTATGGCTTTGGTTCTGGTTCTGGTTCTGGGTCTCGTGACTGGGTCTGAGTTCGAGTTCGAGTCGTGGTCTCGTTCTCGTTCTGGGTCCGGGCCATTCGTTTATCCTTTTGTTCTCATTTATTTGCATGTCATTTGCTTTGCTTTCTCACTCTATCTGTCTTTTACTCGCTCGCCCTCTCTCTTTCGCTCTAAATGTATGTGTGTGTATATAGGTTGTTTCTTTGGTCACGTTTGCCAGGATGCCAGTTACTTATTGCTGTTGTGTGCATTATCAATATGCATTGTACGGCAACGCTCTACGTTTTATATTTTACCAACGTTTTTAATACTCAAATTAAGACTGGACATATATATTTTTTAAGGATGTTTGTAACACACGACAAAAACAATGAATAAGTATATATATAAACATATGTATATATATATATATATATATATATATATATATATAAATAAATGAAAGAGCTGTAAAGAGCTTCATTTGCAGACAATTCAAAATAATTAGTTAAAGTAAATATAATAAAATTATTAGCATAAACTGTTATCGATAGGTAATCGATATTAATCGCATGTTTAGCCATATTTAAAAGCTGATAATTTTATTCATTCTTGTTGAAATTTTCAATCTACCTTTAAATAGTCACGCTTATAAGGATTACCCTCCATATACAGGGAATATCCTTATTAAGGATATTTTAAATACCATGTTACAAGCAATAATCGTATATTAAGATTGAGAATTAGTTTAAGTTGAAATTCAGGCCATAGTCTGTCTCTTGTATGAGCTTATATATCCAATTTGTTAGGGTATACGATCTATAAATATTTATAAAAGATTAATGGAAAAAAAAAACGTCTTTTAAAGTATATGCAAAGTTCTACTTAGTTAAAATGGCTCTCTTAGTTATACTCTAAGTACATTTCTCTTCCCTGTTATGCAGTTTTAATAACGAATTGGTTTTTTATGGTTTCCGGCTTATGGAGGAGCACAGAAATTGGCAGAGAAAGCAAAATCGTAGCACGAGCAGCAGAATCTTTAATCATGTTTTGCGTTTTCTTTCCATTTTTCTTTTTCTCTTTCTCTACTCTTTTCTTGCTTTTTTTTAAGCTGCATTTCATTCTATATATTTGTATGTTTCTGCTGTTATTATTGTTGTTGTTGTTGCTGTTGTTGCTGTTGTTGCTGTTGTTGATGTTGTTGTTGCTGCAACATTGTTGCTTTGTTAGCCAAGTCAAGTCTGCGCCAGCTTCCGATGCTGGAGTCGCTGTTAATGTCGCCACAGTTGCCATTCTAAAGCTAAAGCTACCAGCTCACCATCTACGTTCACTATTTTTGCGTTTGCCTTTTGCCACGCCCACTGGCATGCCCGTTACCGTTACCGTTACCGTTGCTACTGCCGTTGCCGTTGCCGTTGCCATTGCCGTTGCCATTGCCGTTGATATTTGTGCGCCAAGCGTAATTAGTGCTTCTGGCATAAGGCGCACTTCCTCTACGCGCAGCTTCTGTTGTTTCTATCTCAGTTCATGGAATTGCTGGCATCGTTGGCATTGCTGGCAGCTGCGTTGCTTTTCCATTTGTAATCACTTTCTGCTGGATTCAGCGCTTTGTTCTTAGGATTTACTAACTGGACAGAAGCAGCAGTACCACCAGCAATAGCAGAGGGCAAACACACTCATACACTTATACATATACATATATACTTATGCATATACATATATATCTCTATTCATTCACATACAAGCACACCCACTAACAATTACTTTCTGCTTCAACCTTACTCTATATACTACCCTCTCTCAATCTCTCTCTCTCTCTCTTTCTGTCTTTCTCTCCTTCTCTCTCTTTCTATTTCGTCATCATGTCTATGCCATTGTTGTAATTTTAATGTTAACGAATTTGTAATTTAGAACGCATTGGATTTCTGCTAATTAAGGACACGTCCCAGTATTAAGAGCTTGTTAAATGCAATGAAATTAAATGAGCCTGTCGGTCACTGCTAACGGACATCCTTACCAAAACCCAAGCTGAGGCAATCTTCAGGCGGAGGCAACTTAAATCTAATAAATATATACACAACATACACAGTTGCAGTTTAAATATACTTTATATAAATAAACTTCAATCAAAATTACTACGTGATCAGTCAAGGATAACTCAGACCTGAAATGAAACTTAATTAATTAACAATGTCAATCATAAACTGGGCTAGGTAAAAAGGATGTTGTCTATTAACAATATTATACAAATATATCTCAGTCTAAGGAAGTCCAAGGAAGTCACGAAATGTGTAGCAACTTTAAATGCAAAACATGTATTTACATACATATAAAAAGGACAACTGATGCTAGTGTGTGATGTCCTTGGCAATGCAATATAGTAAATTGTATTTTAAATATACACGCGGATACAAATGATTTATGAGTTTACACCCTAGTGTCCTTGAATCGTTAGATAGTCATATATATATATATAGATTAAAAATGCATATGAGACTGTTGTCTCCAACAAATGAAAAACATTTGCTCGGAAAACACTTTTCAAGTTATTGAATGAAAAGCCACTTTGAGTCTCTGCACTTCAGCAGTCCAAATGTAGTCCTTTAACGGCTGAAGTAACTGCAAAATGATAGAAGCAAAAGAAAATGAACAGAAAAAAATAAAGAAGAGATTTAAAGAAAAGTAAAGCACTAAGTGCAAAGAGCAGTACGTTAAGCACACTCACCACTGAATAAAGCTTAATGCTCCCAAAGAGTGCAGACTACTAATGGGAGCTCTGACTGGTCAGTGCCTGGTGGCGACTCACGTGTTTAAGATGGGCATTAACAAGGCAATGGAAATGGCAGAATGCAAAATGCTCAACACCCAGAGCGATTGAATCCTTGAAACATGAAATCTCTATGCGTAGCATTAGGAGTACAACAGAGCCTGGCGGCAGTGGATGCTTTGGCCAGGTGCTCACTGAAAAAAAAAAGACTTTTAATCCTCAATGGTTGCCTGTCAACGGCTTAACTAGGCACATATTTGTTTCTATGTATTTGTATGCGGTTGTGAGTTTGTGTGTATTTAGTATACGTATAAGAAAAGAACATCTTTTCTGTCCATTTTTCTCTGTGCTCAATATTTATTTGTATTATTTGTATCAATTTATTATTTTTCATATCATATTCATTATTTAATTTGCATAGATTCAAAATACTTTCTCTTGGTACACAAATAAATGCTAAACGCTTTCTCTTCACTTTCTTTCAAGTTTCGCTTTGAGTTCTCATTGTAAACGTTTTAATTTTATGCTGAATATTTTTTGCTTTACGCAAAGTAAAGCTATATAAAACAAATTTGTCTCTATGATCTGATCATACTTTTCTGTACAAATACAAAATAAACTTACAGCACGCACACACACACAGAGACAGAGAGAGAGAGAGAGAGAGCGAGAGACAGTTTATTCTTTAACTTTGCATGCTAATTGCCATTTGGTAACTTTGCGACTTGATTCAAACTTCCTTTCCCACTGGACGTTGAAAGTATTCAGTTTTAATTGTGTATATGTATATGTGTGAATTTCTGTATATGTGTATGTATAGGTATATGTGTATATGTATGTGTGTGTATATGTATAAAAGACATGATTGCCGTTTGCTACTGGACGTTATTTGAGTTCACGCAGCAGCCTGGCCATTAATTTCACAATTAGCTGCCAGCGGCCGCCAAAGGACTCAACGTCAAAGGACCAACAGGGAATCACCTGATGGCAAACTGAAAACAAAAGTAAAAGAAGCTTTAATTAATTTTCAACAGCAGCTGCTAGTTTGTCAGACTATATACAATACATATATATATATATATGTGTGTTTGTGTGTGAGTGTGTGTGTGTGTGTGTGTGTGTGCGTATTTGCTCATTGTCTGCTAATTGTGCACAACTATTTGCCAAAAAATTGTGAAGGATCTTCAAATAGCCAAGAAAACAAGCCAAGAACTACAAGTAAAGCTGACAAAATGGTCAACTAGCTCCAGCTGTTGGCTGTCCAATTGTGAGCTCAGCTGCTGCTGCTGCTGTTGCTGCTGCTGATGCTGTTGCTACATACATTCCCTGTCCAAAACAAAACGCACGATTTTTGCTGAATAACTTTCACCAGCAACAGCAACAACAACAACAACAACAAAAACAGCAATAGCAACAACAATAACTGGCGACAGCAACAAAGTTAGAAACAGAACGAATAAAAAAAAACCAAGAGAAAAGATTTTAAATTTATGTATTTGAGGGTTGGCTGGCAGCTGGCGGGCCCAATATTTTATTTATGTGTGTTGCCACCTTTGCATTTTGCCTGCCATTTGCTTTTAGTGGCAGCAACAACAACAATAGTAACAGAAACAGAAACAACAGGAATAAGAAAATATGCGTCTTATGCTACGTGTGTTTAAAACACAAAAAAAAAATGAAGAAAACAAACAAAATATTTTGTGCTGACGCCGCGTTGTCAACTTTCACTTCAGCTGCAGCTGGTGACACCCACAGCAATTGCAACAACAACAACAACTACAGTAACACTAACAGCAATATGCTAAGATCTGTCTTTGCTTGCTATATCATATATATATATATATATATATATAGTATATATCCTGACTATGCGCAAGCATTAGCAGCGAATAGTCAAATGTTGTTGATCACTCATACGCAACGTGGTACGCGGTACTCGCTTTTCATTTCAACTTTTACTTCAATTCTGTGTGTGTGCCGCAATCCAAAAAGTTGTGTTAAAGTTTTGCTTGTTGTTGCCAATGGTGTTGCCTATTGTTGTTGCTTTTGCTCTTTTTCTTCTATATATACATATATATATATTTTTTCTGCTACCCGCCGTTGATGTAATGAAATTTGTGCAATTGTGTGGCAACAAGAAATCCATTAAAGCGACTTTTTTTTTTGGCAAAAGTTTTTTGGGTCCGACCATTTCACTGATTGATTGGCATCAACAATGTGCTGCCAGGGTGGCAACTGTTTGAATGACTGTATATTTGTATATATACATATATATATATATATATATGTGTGTTTATGTGTGTGGGTGAATTGGTTGGTGTACACGTTGTGGAAGCATGGCATGGCGGCCATCGCTATTAATGCTGTCAAATTTGCTGAGCGTGTGTAAGACAATAAAAATAATTGAGTGCCTTGTTGCTTGTTACACTTGCCCCGTTGTATTTTGATTGTCAATGTAGTGTAAATTGTGTCGCCTCACAGTGGCATGCCTCAATATATAGACACAGGTTCAGTTTCAGTTTTAGCATTAGCTTTAGCTTGAATCAAGCTTCAGCTTCAGCCTCATTGCCTCATACTGCGACTGAATTGTGTGTGCGGCGAACTGTACAGATTGAGGCCGGATGATAAGCCCAAGTCATTACCGTGTAACAGAGGGCAGCTGTCGTTATCCTGCCATGATACTCATACCTATATATATGGCATATAGCAGCAACTATTGCCTGTTGGTTGTGTCAAGCTGTTTGACTGGACATGGGAAATAAGGACTAAAACAGGAACTCAAATTGGGTTCCTTTTTTGTTTTTTCGTTTAGGCTTAGGTTTTTTTTTTGTTTTCTCTGCTGCTATTTGCTGTTACAATTCCGAGTCCTATAAACCAAGAAACTCATTAAATTTATATGCTTGTTTTCCTATTGTTGTTGTTGCTGTTGTTCTTTTTGGTATTTTGTTATTGTTATTAGTCCTGCGAGCTACACTTATCGCACAGAGCAATTTTGTTAGATGCATTTGATTGCCCTAAGCTAATATTTTGCTTTTGATGCTAGTTACATTAGATCTAGATTCTATTACATTAATATACCCTATATATATATATAAATATATATATACATATATATTATGCATAATTATGGCTTATAAAGTGCTTATTTTTTGGTCCTTTAATTTCTTTGGCTAATTGTAATTGTCAACAAAAGTTTTCTACTACTTTTCTTCTACTTATCTCTTAGCATACTTTAATTTTTATTTTTTTTCTATGTAAAATCTCTGCACACTTTTCTATTTTATATTGTTTAACACTTTGATACCACTGTACCACACACACACACATACCCACAAACAAACACTGAGACACACGCTTAAATCCAAGTGAATTGCTCAGCGCATCATTAAACTGTTCAAAATTGCGTGCCAAAATGCCATCTCTTCTTCGGTTTGACAGCTTCGCTTTCCTTCTCTCTCTCTCTCTCTCTCTCTGTCCCTGTCTGTCTGCGTTCCTTTCAGTTGTCATTTGCTCTTTTTGCGCTATTTATTTTTGCCGCTTGAACAAACAATGCCAACCGCCACACCCCTTAGCCCGTATCCCCACACACACCCCATACAGACTTCAATCTCCGCAGCACTTGCATAATTTGCATAGCTAAGTGAGCAAAGAGTCGTCAAAATAAAGCGAATCGCTTGCCCAATCTCTTCCTGACACGCCCCCATTGGCCTCCTCTCACCCCCTCCCCGCTAGTTATCTGACTCCTTTGCTACACGTTTCTTACTGCTGCCATCTTTGTCTGCGCTTCTTGACAATGTGGCCAAAATGTGCGTCCGTTTCATAACTTAATTTTAATTGAATTATGTAAATCACCAGCTAAAAATTAGCAGGCGCAAACTATTTTTTAATGATGCATTGTGCGCTTTTTAATTAAAACTATAGCTCAAATTAAATTTAATTAAATGCCTAGACTATACTAAATAAACTGTATATTATCATCCTAACCATAGTAACCTCAGCATAATATATATATATATATATATGTAGAGCTTGTCTTACTGACTGCAGACTTTAACTATTTATCATTGGCATCGTTGGCTAGATTAGCTACTAAAGGGCATACCATGTTCCCTATGGGTTGTGGTTAACTTGCAAAAGGATGTCCTGCCAGTGCAGGATGAACTCCTCTTTGTATAAATGTGTTTGTTTCTCTATGTATATGTGTGTGTGTGTGCTTGAAAATTATGCAATAATCTATGACTAGGGCGATGCTTCGGAACTGTTGCCATTGGCAGTATTAACCAAGGCGACTTGCTGCTCAAAAGAGTCACACAGTAATACAACCACACAAACATATATACACACAGCAATACACATAGATACACACAGTTACACATACAGGCATTTACACACATACAGGCACACACGCAGAAGCAGCGAGAGCTTCCTGTTAATCTGCTGCATATGTTACGGCGCTCATTTGTACTATAGTCTCTGCTTGTTTGTATGTGTATGTGTGTATTTTTGAGCTTGTATGGTGCTTATGCTGTGACAATCGGTTTAAGCGTTTCAGTCACTCGCCTGTGAAGTGGAACTTGAGCTTGTCCAGCTTCTAAGTGTCCTACCAGCTGGACATTGACCTGTTCCTCTAACAAACACACACACAGACACTAACACAGCAGCAACTGCTGGTGTTTGTTGTACTGTGTGTATGCGTGTCTGGATGGCAGTTGTAAGCCCTACGGTTCCGTTAATGTCATTTGCTCCCTCTCAGTTTATAATTACGCTTATTTTAAATAGCAAATGTACGCAAGAAAATAATAAGTAAAACACAATATATATTGAATAAAAAATACATTTAAATAAAGGCAGCATAATAAAATAAAAAATACAATATAAAAAATGAATAAAAAATGAGAAAAAACATGAGAAAAAAATGAGGAAAAAAATATAATAAAATTATGTTAATGTTATTACAAAGCTTGTTAGCAGTGCATTAAAAACTGTTTGCTGGAATGTAAAAAGTTTTTATGTTATTTTTTTTAACTATTTGTTGTGATTAAAACATAAAATAAAAAAATATTTAAAAAAAGATTATTGTATTATATTAAGAATATAACTTAAAAAAAAAACTCTTGAAAAATAAATAATAAATTTTAATGAATAATTCAAAATGCAAATTCAGCATTAAAATTAAAGCTAATTTTGCACATGAGATTGTTCTCTAGGGAAACTCTTTAACATTCAGATTACAATCGGCTTAAATGCAGGCTATACTATGACGAAAATTTTCAATTACTTAAGATAATTCTACCTGTGTAATTAGTATGAAGTACCAAGGTAATTTTCTGAGCTTAAGTTTGTATGAACTTAAGGAATTTCCTTGAATAGCATTCCATTCCTTTTAAGATGTGAATTATAAGTCTTAAGGGCAGTGTAAATAAATTAAAATATAATTAATACTAGATATTGTTTAATCAATTTATTGCTCGATAACTGATAACTGGTTTGGGTCCTGTAAACTTACACCTATTTTATACCTTATTAATATATACTTAATGTTCATAAGATAATATGCATTTCATTCACTGAAAGCTTACACAAATAATATTTTTGTTGAAAGAACTTTAAACAATGGCAGCAGGACTCAAAGATGAAATACGAGTTGAATTTAAAAATAATTGCTCCTTAAAACTCTTGGGGCAACTTCATAATCAGAGTCGGTAAATATATACCACAAAAGTACTTTCTATAATTTTAACAGGCAGCAAAGTAGTTGCATCTCCTCTTACATTAAGTCAATTTTATTCCAGGACATCAATTTGTTCATGAAAGAGATTTATCAGAACTGAAATATAGCCCGACAGAGAGTGAAACTAATCAGTTTGTGTATTTATATAATTTTTATTAAAGATTTTTCTTCAGTCTCACAAATTGAGAGCATTATGGAGCTTAATTAAAGTGCAATATATTTAGCAATTAAATGCTTGCATTAATTATAGCAAATTAAAATGTTCGGTCAGAATACCATGAGCTACAGAATTAAAATAAAAACTTGTTATTATATATATATATATAAATAAATAAATACATACATATATATATTTGTATATATGTATATCTGTAGGCATGTTAATCGCCTTAATGTGGGAATGAGATTCAGTAACAAAACCGATTGCTTTAAGCAGAAAAATATGTGAGATTTATGTACTTTAATAATAGAATTCCATTTGCATATCATATTGGATGTATGCAAATTTTACACGGAATATACATATATACATATATATATATATATATATATATATATATGTTAATTTATATATGTGTGTGTAGTATCTCATTGAATCAATGCAGCGTAACAATTACATTTTAGCCATTAAATTATGCCTACAAATTATCCAACATACTCAGTTATCTTCTCTTTTACGTTTTACATTTCACCTGAATATAAGCCTCCTCCTTCACAGAATTTGCCTCTTTTATGCAAATTTTTGAAATCTAATTTGCATATGAGCTGTGTGCATAGGCTTAAGCTGGAACATAAATATATAGATAGACATATATTAAATTATATATAATATATTTGAGTAAGTATAAAAAACCATATATTCGTATTTCATTATATTTGATTTTCGTTTGATTTAAAATACACCTGACACGCCTTTTGATTGCAAAATTAATTTTTTATTTATTTATTTATTTTAATGTCAACTATGAGCAGTCGACCAAAAATTTTGGTACAAAATTGAAATATAATTAAAGTTAAAGATTAAAAATATATAATTATATTTAAATTTAAATTTTAAATTTTAATTTAAGTTTTAAGTTTTAAGTCTTAAGCTGGGAGTATTAAAATTGAATTAAAAATTAAAAATGATCCAACATTTGTTGCACAGAATTGGGAAAACCCAGAAAAACCCAATTAGATCATCAGTATTAGTAACGATGTTAATTATTATTAGTTAAAAAGTTAAGAATTAAATTTTTGTTAGTTTCTAAGGGTAATTCCGTACTGATAACTCTGTAGAGCTTGTTATAGTCAGAACAGAGTACCCTGAAAGGTTCATGCAATAAGTAATTAGTTGTACATGTGTTAAGAAAGATTGGGTTAAAGTTTCGCGAAAATCTAGAAGGAACACGAATATTAATATTACTTAATAAAACACTAGAGTCTACTAATCCTAAAAACAATTTGTGTAGGAACATAACTCCAAGCATAATACGGCGATTAGTAAGGGATGGAAGATTAATTAGTAATAGTCTACTTGCGTACGAAGGAAGATCCGTACCAGGAGCCCAGTTAAAAGCCCGAAGAGCAAAAAGAAGAAACTTTTTCTGTACAGACTCAATTTTATCTTGATGTACTGAATATTGTGGTGACCAAACACAAGAACCATATTCTAAGATAGGTCGGACAATGGCAGTATAAAGAATTTTAGTAATATAGGGGTCATCAAATTCTTTGGACCATCTTTTCACGAATCCAAGAGTTTGAGTAGCCTTATTTACAGTTAGAGCAACATGGGCATTAAAATTTAACTTATGGTCAAGTAAAATTCCTAAGTCCATGACATTCTCTAATCTGTCAAGTGTATACTGACCGAGAGAGTAATTAGATATAAGAGGTGATCCTCTATAAAATGACATAGATTTACATTTAGAACAATTAAGATGTAATAAATTACATTTACACCAGACATAAAATAGGTCTAGTTCCGACTGCAATAAATGAGAAACTATTATGTCATTATAAGTGACGTATAACTTAACATCATCGGCATACATTAGTATGTTACAATTGGAGAAAACTTGAGGAAGATCATTTATAAAAAGATTAAAAAGTAACGGACCTAGATGACTGCCCTGGGGGACACCAGATGAAACATATACGGACTTAGATAATGATGATTTAAATATTACGCGTTGTATTCGCGATCCAAGGTAATCGTCGATCCAGTTAAGAAGGTCTTGAGGAAATCCAATCAAACTCAACTTAGTAAGCAAGAGAGAGTGATTTACGGAGTCAAAAGCCTTACTGAAATCCGTGTAAATAACATCAGTCTGCATATTATTCCGAAATCCTTTAATAACAGAGGAACTAAATTCAAGTAAGTTAGTGGTTGTAGATCGAGATTTCACAAAACCATGTTGGCTAGGTGAAATAATCGAACTACAAAAGTGCTGTAGCTGAGACGTTATCAATTTCTCAAGCACTTTAGGAATAGCAGACAACTTGGAAATACCCCTATAGTTCTTAATATCAGACATTGAACCATTCTTATGAAGAGGAATTATATATGATTCCTTCCAAATGGTTGGGAATGAACTGGAACTAACAGACAACTCAAATAATTTAAATAAAGGCTTACATAGAGAGCCAGCACAGTATTTGAGAACACATGCAGGAACCCCATCGGGCCCGGGGGAATAAACTGGTTTAATTATATTAAGTTCGCTATATAGCGAACTTTCGAGGATAACGGGATTAAAAATGCAGCTAGAAGTATTTAGCCTATACGGATAGTGACTATCACGAGTCAAACTAGTGGATGAATACGTAGATTGAAAGAAATCTGCAAATAAATCGGCTGCCGCCTGATCAGAGTTTGCTGTCATTCCATCATAACTAACCGAATTAGGTAAAGTAGATGACTTACGCTTATTGTTGACAAAGTTAAAAAATTGCTTAGGATTTTGCCGAAATTGAGATCGGCAGCGCCCTAGGTAATTATTATAACAAAGCGTATTGCATGAGATAAAGTTTGTTTTGGCAATAACATACCGAGATAAATCGGTAAGTGTTCTTGTAGACTTAAATCGTTTATAATATCTGGATTTAACATTTTTAAGCATAGCTAATTCCTTGGAGAACCATGGAGGTCTATTCGTCCTCTTTTGGAGCACCAAAGGAACGCAACTATTAAAAAGTTTATCCAAAACATTATAAAAGATTGAAGTCGCTTTATTAATGTCAGAACAAACATATAAAGGAGCCCAGTTAGTTTTAGAAATAAGAGAATTAAGTTTGAGAAAGTTGCATTTTTTAAAACACCTAGACTTAACACCAGGGTTACACGAAGATGGTTCTATTGAAGTAGGCAACTCAAGAAGTATTTTTAAAGTAGGATGGTAGCGATCTTCAGGAACAACAAGAGCACAAGTTTGCTCTATTGTAACATTAGATGAATCCGATGCAAAAATAAGGTCAAGTAAACGCCCATTACAATTACGGACAGCATTAACCTGACAGACTGACAATTCTAATAAAGATTCAATAAATTCATTGACAGTTACTGGTGACACAACATTAGTGGTAGTAGGAGATTGTGTCCAGTCAACATTTGGCAGATTAAAATCACCAAAAACAAGCAAGTAATCATTGTTAGAAAGCTCGGACGAGATAGAACGGATAACGGACAAATGTTTGAGATAAATTGCAGAATCCGAATTAGGCGGAATGTAGGAACAAGTTACAAATAGGTTGATATTATTAATATTGATTTTTACAGCAGTAAATTCAATATTAGAAGAACTGTCAATGACTATTGGCTGAGATAAAAGACTACAGCGAACAGCAATAAGTACGCCACCGCCAGGGCGAAGTGAACGGTCTTGTCTGAAACAAGTATATCTATTTGACAAAATAGATAAGTCAGCAATATCAGGCTTTAACCAAGTTTCCGTAAAGACCAATATGTTAGAGTCAAAAGAGAAACTGTCTAAATAAAGCTTAGACAATTTCGATTTTAGACCTCTAACATTTTGGTAAGTAATAAGAAGGGACGTTATTAGTTTTTTGAAGAGAGAGAAGATGAAACGCCATTAGCATTACGTGGCAGTACAATTGGAAGCCGATTTCGGTTTTTGGGAACAAACTCTTTTATAACTAGATCATTGGGCCAGAAACTTTTGCAACAAACTGTGTTAAAAGTATCAGCCGAGATACTAATTTTAAAAGAGGATATTTCCCTGGTATAATTAAAATCAAATTTCCTCACCGAAATATTTAATTTTTTAAAATCTAAATCGGTCAATTTCAAATTCGATTGGATGTAAGAGTTTACATCATCAATCGAAGTATCCGGCGATAGCCTGGATACGAAAATTTGCTTCCTATACGGAACAACAGACAGGGGCTTAACGGAAGTGTTAGCCTCAGGCGGTAATTTCACCGTTTGAGGTGGAATATTAATGGGATTGTTAATAGGTAGCACTTGTGGAGTCATACTAACACTATTGGAGTTATCCACATTAGTATTATTATTATTTTCGGTGGGAATTGGGGAACAAAAACTCATCAACTGTACTGAATTATTATTCACTACAGCTGCTGGTGATAACGGACATAGCATTGGGGTCGGCAAAGTTAATGAGCCAGAAGAACAAGGTATATCTCTCATCGGCTCAGACGATTGGGATGATAATTTTAAATTATTAAAATTATCATCCAAGTTTTTAAAATCCCCATGCAATTTAGTAAAGGCTGCTCTTAGGGTATCAAAACCTCGCCTTGTCTGCCTCATGAACTTTTGAAAGTTCATTTCAGCTTCGCGACAAGACTCGCAACACCACCTAAGACCAGACTTATTACTAATCACAATTTAACCCTATGGAAATGTTTTGTAATGTTTTTTGCTGATATAATTAACATTTTGCGGTCTTTTATATTGTATATATTTTATATAAAGTTTTTAATTTTTCAACATTTATTCTCTTCTTTTTTTAAGCCTCATACAATGTAATTGGATTAACAGCTCTTGTAGTTGATTAGCACGTAAAACCGACATGACTAATTACGTATACATCATGTGGTATCTGATATTCAAATAAAAAATTTTATTACTGCAGTATTCTAGACTCACTGGGAGATACCCTAGAGAATCTTCGAAAAACTTTATTATTTTAAATTTAAATATTTTAAATAAATAAAAAAAATAAATAAAATAAATAAAATAAATAAAATTTCAAAAATAAATAAAATAAATAAAATTTCAAAAATAAATAAAATAAATAAAATAAATAAAATAAATAAAATAAATAAAATAAATAAAATTTCAAAAATAAATAAAATAAATAAAATTTCAAAAATTTCAAAAATAAATAAAATAAATAAAATAAATAAAATAAATAAAATAAATAAAATAAATAAAATAAATAAAATAAATAAAATAAATAAAATAAATAAAATAAATAAAATAAATAAAATAAATAAAATAAATAAAATAAATAAAATAAATAAAATAAATAAAATAAATAAAATAAATAAAATAAATAAAATAAATAAAATAAATAAAATAAATAAAATAAATAAAATAAATAAAATAAATAAAATAAATAAAATAAATAAAATAAATAAAATAAATAAAATAAATAAAATAAATAAAATAAATAAAATAAATAAAATAAATAAAATAAATAAAATAAATAAAATAAATAAAATAAATAAAATAAATAAAATAAATAAAATAAATAAAATAAATAAAATAAATAAAATAAATAAAATAAATAAAATAAATAAAATAAATAAAATAAATAAAATAAATAAAATAAATAAAATAAATAAAATAAATAAAATAAATAAAATAAATAAAATAAATAAAATAAATAAAATAAATAAAATAAATAAAATAAATAAAATAAATAAAATAAATAAAATAAATAAAATAAATAAAATAAATAAAATAAATAAAATTTCAAAAATAAATAAAATAAATAAAATTTCAAAAATAAATAAAATTTCAAAAATAAATAAAATAAATAAAGTTAATAAAATAAATAAAATAAATAAAATTAATAAAATTAATAAAATTAATAAATTAAATCAAATATAAAAAAATATATATATATTTAAATAGTGTATATATTCATGTTTAACCTTTTAGTCCATTATTAATGGCATATTAAAGTCAAAGCTTAGAGGTTTGGTAGCAGACAACAAAGGGAAAAGTAATATTGCAGGTTCAGCTCAGGAGTTTAGAAATGGGAAAACAGAAGCTGTGGGAACTATTTCAACTTGATGGATTTAAGTAGTGACCGCAGTGGCTGTTGCTACTGTGCGATTTCTCCCTAAAAAGTAACAAAAAATTAAGTAATACATTATCTAAATAAATAGCTTCAATCCTCTTCAAAGCTCAGTTTAAGTCATGACAGAATGAAAGTTTTTAGCCATATTTATGTTGAAGTTGAAATTGGCCAAAGTTAGTCGGGTATCAGGTTGATTGACAGACCAGACCAGACCAGACGTGACATGACATGACCAAATGTTATGTATTTGTTGGCAACAAATTTGCAGTATATTTTTTCTGGTCATTTCCCTGTTTTTTTTTTTTAGCAGCAGCAACAATATAAACAAAATCACAAAGAGGGGGAGGGAGTGCGAGAGAGATGGGAGAAAGTGAAAAAAATGAAATGAATTGCTGATTGCAGCTGCAACTGCAACTGCAACTGCTTCTGCTACTTCAATACTCACACACTTAACGATAATTGCAAGCACTCGAGTGGCGCCATTGTATGAAGAATGTACTTCTATACCCTTTCCATTATTTTTACTGCGAGAATGAATGGTTGGAAGGGTTCACAGGAAGAGCATTCAAGTTGCAACATTTTAAAATAATTTAACAGCATTTTGAAGCGCATTCAAGTCAACTTCCGTTGCCTTAACCATTGCTATTGCCATTGCCATTGCCGTTGCAAGTGCAGTTGCATTTGCCGTCGCTGTCGTTGTTGTTGTCGTTGCCATAGTTGTTGCTATTGCTACTACCACTGCCACTGCCATTGCCAGTGCCAGTGCCATTTGCTGACTTGTCGTAGCCATGAAGCTGCTGTCTTGTCTTGGGCAAGCCAGACGATTCTGCAATTTGTCATTTTGGCAAATACACATGGAAGACGAACGGTGTGCCATTTATGTGCTTCTGGCCCTAGGGCTTAGGGGTAGTGTGAACAGATCCAAGTGTTAGCGGGTAATTGAATGAATTATTGTTGCTCAGCTAAGCGTATTTCAACAGCTTGCCATTGCCTTCCCCCTACCATTTATCCTCTCTGCCCTCACCATTCTTACTTCACAAATCCACCAAAGAAACCAAAGTAACCAATGCAACCAAAGCAACCAAAGCTACCAATAGCCAACAGGCAACAGCCAGCGGGTAGCAGCGATGCTCTCAACTAATTTTTCATCCATAAATTTTGAAGCTCGAAGTGCCGAAAAGTATTATGAAAGCAGCTGTAAGATGTCTGCTTCCATACTCTATATTCTCCATATTCTTCACATCATTCTCTATTGTTACATTCTCACATTCTCACATTCGATTCATATTTGTTTTTGTTGCAGCTTAAGCTTAAGCGGACTTAACACTCACTTTTTCATAGACATTTGTATGTGTCTCTGTGTTTAAGCCACTGTCTGTTAGCCTTAGTCCTGGCCATTAACAGCTTTTAGTAAAATGTACTAGTTAATGTATAAGTATGAGTGTATGTAGAATGGAACAACGTTACTTCTAGGAACATTCACAAAGTAATTAAGTAAAATGTATCCAGCTATAAGAGTCCTCAGTAGATCTTTGCACAATTAAACGTTCAATTAAAACTCACTTCCGAAATGGCCAACTGACTAGATAAAAGTTGAGCCGTGCAATTCCAAGTGGCTTTGGGAACTGCACTTGAGTAAGCATTTTTTTCTCAGTGTGCGTATGTGTGTGTGTGTGTGTGTGTGTACTTTTTATTCTTCTTAAATTAATTGCTTTCATTATTATCAACGGACAGCAGCTGTAATAGCAGCAGTTACACCTCTAGTTTCCCTTCCACTTCCAGTTTCAGTTCCAGTTTTCCGTTTTCAGTTTCTGGTTTAGCATCAATGTTGGCTTTGCTTTTAGCCAATATTTAAATATTCATCGAGAACACACAAACGTATACGCCCCGTAGTCCAAGTTGTCAAGCATACTATGCAAATAAGTTTGGGCATACAAATTGGCCATTGGTTAAAAAGGGTTTTGCTTCTTTTGAGTATGGCTAGTATATTTGCCACCTATCACTATCCTTTACTATCTTTACTATCTACCTATCTACGTGACCTGCCCCTTAAAGATGTGCTTTCAATTGGCTAACTTTGAGTTTTCTATTGATCTTTGCTGTTGCTGATGCTGTTGCTGTTGCTGCTGCTTCTAATGCTACTGCTGTTGCTTTTGTTGTTTCGTTTTTCATTTGTCTCTTTGCAAATAGCTCAATTTCATTCGCAAAAGTTTTGTGTGAATAAACTGCAGCTATTTTATTATGCTAAAGCGAGGTGAGGTGAGGTGAGTTGGGGCAAGTAGATATAGGGACGATGAGTGGAGATGTAGAGTATACGTATTCAACAACTATATCGCATTGTATCCAACCTAAGTGCTTCATAATAATTTAACACGTTTTTGTCTTGCTCCATCATTCCTACACCCATACTCATACCCAAGCACACACCAATTCCCACTCCGACTTCTACTCTTACTCTCAGCACCCCTTTGGCACAGCCGTTCAGGTGTCTTTCAAAACTTTTCGCCAAGTTTTTCGCGCTGCAAAGAAGTTGAAAAATAGAAGTAGAAGTTGTTGCTGCAACTGAAGAAGAATTCAATATAGAAAGAAAGAGATAGAAACACAGAGAGATAAACAGAGTGAGAGAGAGAGAGAGAGAGGGAGTTGGGTTTTGCCGCTTTGTCTTTGGTATTTTAATTAAAAAACTGTCGTTAGTTGTGCTTCAAGTTTAAATTAAACAAGTGAAACATCTCCCACTGCACCACTACCACCAACACCACCAACACCATCAACACCACTAACACCACATAGCTGGCAAACCTTCTGTGGCCAGGTTCCTAGCCATAAGACAACCATTGCGCTATCAGACCATGCCTTAAGTTTCCGCGAAGTTTTTCGAAGAGTTGTCAAATACTCCACTGTCTACCTCTCACTCTCTGTCTTTCTCTATCTGTATAAAATTTAGAAAAGAAACAGAACTAATCAACAGTCTCCAGAGAACATAAAACAACGCGACAACAACATTTCTTCAAACACATATATGTAGTTATATATATAATATTATCTGAACCTTAACCCATACGATATCTGTATTCCTGTCGCACACAGCTACTGCTGGCATAAGCCTTACTGAATTGCTTGGCCTTGTCTGCTTTAAGCCCTATTGATTATAAATCTATGTTGCTATAATGAGTATAGTTGCCTTTGCCATTGCCTTTGAATTTCAGTTTGACTTCGACTTAAGTTTCAGCTTTGGATTTTATATAGAGTTGCGCCTCAGATTGATTTAATGACTGCTAATTATGGAAAATATTGCTTATCATTGAGCACTAATCGCTTTATTAATCCGATTACGTGACGCATATACGCACTACGCACTATGCCCACACACATACACAGGCACATATATATATATATATATATATAGTGAGAAACATAGACTGAGCTGGGCGTGGAATTACGCCTATTTCAGCCTGTGGCTGATTAGCCATCAGTCGACTAATTTGCACATTGATGGCATCTTTTATTGAAGCATTGGCCTGGAAATTCTTAGGAAAGAGCTATGCCTAGCATGTTGATTGGCATAATTAGAACCGTGTGTTCTATATGTATGTCTTCCATATATATATATGTGTGTTTGTGAGTGTTAGTACATAAGTGCAAAAATATATGTATGTATGTGTATAATTGTATATGCGAGCTGGCATGCTCTAAAGCTATTTCATTAGTTTGCAGCTGGGCTGCATTATACAAATTCTGCGCTACCAGCAACAGCAACAGCAGCATCAACACCAACAGCAGCAGCAACAACTTCAATTCCAACAACAACAATAATAAACAATGCTTTGTCTTTAATCAAACTAATTTTAAATACTCTATATTGACTTTAGCATTTCAAAATTGTCATCAAGCTCCTAAATATCTCCCACTGCGTCTAATTTATATATAGACAAAAAGTCTGATTTAGTTGCCTAACTATATATAAATATGTATATACAATCTGTAATTTAAATGCCTAAATTTTGCATATCATAAAGCTGGCTAGTAAACTGTAAGACAAATACACCTGGCCAAAATGCTGATGATCTTTTAGGGCAACATTATAGTGTATAGAAATAGAACATGAATAGTTGGTATTAGCTTAACTTGAGGCTGATAGACACACACATAGATAAACACACATATATAAAGATATGCACACATAAGCGCACACATACACAGACAGATACAGAAACAGAGACAGAGAAAGACACACGTGTAGTGGCAACTATTTAACAGACAAGTCCTAATGAAAGCCAGGCAATAAAAGATAAGCGCTCTTAATGTATGTATGTATGTTTGTGTGTGTGTGTGTGTGTGTGTGTGTGTGTGTATGTATGTTTGTGTTTGTGGAAGAGACTATTGTTTTAGCGTTAGATAAGAAATTCAACTCATTTAACTAAAGTGCTCTACGCAAATTGTATCGAGCAGCACTCGTTGTGGCACTCGAAGCGTATATTAACTGAATTTCAGTTTGGAAACTAAACTCATTAAATGATGTTTCAAGCGTGTTGAAAGTTCTACTTATATCTATATAGAATGAAAGATAGAGGGAGACAAAAATAGTAAGAGAGTGTGCGCGAAAAGTATAGTAAGCTGTGAAAAGCACTTGTTTAATCACACCTGACGCTATAGCTATACTGCCCCAAGGGGATTTGGGTTAGCAGAATTTTGCCTCGAAGAGTTCACAATATGCGAGGGTTGTTTTATATATTGTAGGAAAAGTGTATGGCTCATACTTTAATATGAGCATAGGAATTTGACTGATTAGTTAAAGTTTTTTTTTTTACCATTTTTTCTCTTCTTTTTTTTGGGTATGGGATTGTGCAACGCTGCAAATGTTAGCACGTGATGCTGTAAATTGTGGCAATGGGCGTGGCATGCAACACTGCCAGCTACCTGCGCAGCATTGCCAAGTGCACGAATTTGTAACGATTTTGTGCAAAAACATTGTTGTTGTTGTTGTTGTACTTCTACGCCAAGCATGCTCCCAAAAAGAAGCTTCTCCTCCCCCTTCGTTTCTCTTCCAACAGATTTCTTCCTACACTCCCCCTATCACAATGTCATTCGTCTAATGCGAATGCTTTTGTGCATAACATGCCATCACTCATTCACTTGCACATTCATTCATTCACTCACTCACTCACTCACCCACTCACTCATTTATTCATTCATTCATTCATTTGTTGATTCGTTCCTTCGTTCCTACGTTCATTCGTTGGTACATTCATTCATTTGCTGCAACATTGTTGCAGCAACAACAATAAAATACTCTACACACAACTCCATACCCAACTCCCCCCTCTGTCTATGCCCCTCCCCACCATCACACCCCCTACCCCCTTTAAATCCTTTGTACGAGTAATCAACGTGGCAACAAAATACACACAGTGCCTGTTAACTTTTATATAGCTATCGGGCAGATGGTCAAAGAGACAGCTGTATAACTGAATAGCTGCATAGATTGACGGAGTGTATAATGCGAGTGAGTGAGAGAGAGGGAGAGAGGGAAAGCAAGATAGAGATGCCAGTCAAACTGTGCATATAATAGCCCCATGAGATTTTCATTAATTAAACTGATATAATAGTATGAATATACACATAATACGAGCTAGAGCCATGTAGCTAAATAAGTATAAAAGCAACATGAGTGAAGAGAGAGAGACAAGAATACATGCTGATGGACAAGTCCTTATCTCTGGGGCTATTAAAAGGAAATGAATATCAAGTAACTAATGTGGCAAGCTACTCAATGCAATCTATCTTTTTTGTTCCCGAAGCGAGTCCGAATTCAACTCAATTCTCAATTCTCAATTCTTGACACAATGCAAATATTCTGACTTCTTACGACCAATGCAGCTAAGTAGCACACACACAACTATATATATACAAAATGATATACTAGACAAGAGAAAAATGTATATAACAAAAAGGAAAGGAATAATCCAAAGGCAAATAGCGTCAAAGTTCAAATAAAAATAACAAAAAAAAATTAAAGAAAATTTTCACTGCGACCATTCGCAACTTTTGTTGATTTTTGGCTTTCCATCAGCAGCAGCATGTGACGTATCAATTTGCATAGTTTTCTATAACGTATATATATATATATATATATATATATATATATAGCTATCTTTTGGATCGCTTTACTGTGTTTTTTTTTCTTTTTTTTTTTGTTAATTTAGCATAAGTGACGAGTGAGCGACTCTTGGCATGCGCTTTGGGCAAAAAGTTCGATTTAGATTGATTAGAGCGTGAAAATTGTTGGCGTTTCGCTTTTCAGCATTTTCCACTACAGTTATTTTTTTTTTCATTTTTCCCTCTCGGTTGTTGTTATTTTTTAAATATTTTTTTTTTTATTATTTCTTTGGTATTTAATAAAAAAAAAACATTTTCCAATTTTGCAGCTGTGATGGACGCTGTCAATTCCACATAATTTATATGCATTTCATGCGAAAATATCAGTTCATTATTGATGTATAAATATTTGTATAAATATGCATAAAGTTTACTTATATAAAACACTATATATGTATGTACATATAAATATATTTATATATGTATGTGTGCTATAATTATGTTTGTGACAGATTCTCAATTTTTGTGCAATTTTTATTTATTTATTAAATTGAAATCAATTTGATGTGAACGTGTTAAATTGTTTCGTTTCACATGGCGTATTATTAATACGAGCAATTATGCATTCATGCACATGTTTATTATCTTTAGATACGTTTCATTAAAATATATAGTCTATTATCATTATATAATGCATAGAGCTTCAATTCAATCACAAAAGAGTTCATTAAATCTGACTTAAAATTTGATTTTATTTTTCGCTTTTTATTTTATGTTAAGGCTTTTATTAATAGCTTTTTCAACTTCAGGTGTATCTTTTTGCTGGTTGGCTTACAACTTTTACTTGGCATTCACACACACACACACACACACACACACACATAGACACATATATATAAAAACTTGACTTGCGGTTCATTATGCAGGCAAGAACACTTTGTGGCATTTTAAGATGTATCCACAAAATGTTTGCTTAATGGCCAACGGTCCAGCGACAGATTGGTGTGGAATCTGTTGAGACTGAGAGACAGAGGGACAGAGAGGCCAAAGCGACGCCCGAGTGGCATCAATCATACGTTACGTAAACCGCAATCCAAAAGCCGCCAGTCGAAAGCCATTTTAAGCTGCATATTTATGGCTAAGCAGAGGAGCAGCCCACAGCAACAGCAACAACAAGAAAAAATTGCAACTACCAAGTGGATGAATGGAATGAGATGAGTTGTATTGCCTTGGGTTGGGTACGGGTTGGGTTGGGTGTGGGTTGCCTTCAATGAAATTGTGGCGGGTTGGCAGAGAAATGCAAAATGTTGCAGCTGCGTGTGCAGCAAACGATAAGCGAAAAACAGAACTGGGATACAACTGCGACTGCGACTATGACTACGACTGCTGCTGGTCCCATGGGTGGCCCACAACGAGATATGCATGTTAAGTTGCGTAAAGCAAAGTTATGACCGGGCTGGAGCAGAAGCAGCAGCAGCAGCAGCAGGAGCAGCAACAGCATGAGCATCAGCAGCAACAGCAAAAATAGGAATAACAGTTGCAGTAGCAGTAGTAGGAGTAGGATCAGCTATGAGAAGCAAAAGCACCAGCAGCAGCATCAGCAGCATCAGCAGCGCTGTAAGTGTAACTGCGGTTAAGTCAACAAATTAAAACTTTTTTAAAAGCCCCTCGCACCGAAACCTCCTTTAAGCTCAGCCTCTGATTTCGTTCATCTAATGCAAAGTTGCTGATGCTGTATGTCCCGTGTGCATTTATATATGTATGCGGCTCTGTATATGTGTGTGTGTGTGTCTGTGTGTCTATATGTTTTAATGTGTGTAAATGAGATGTGCAGAGGCTTGGAACTTATGCAAAAGTTATGTCCCAACAAGCCATAGTTGCAACACTAGCATCAGCAGTAGCAGGAGCAGCAGCAGCAGCAGCAGAAGCTGAAATAAAATAGTATTTAATTAAAGTTTTGCACGTGGCTTGTTTGCCTTTCCCTTCCCTACCCTTTCCAACCCTTTATTCATTTCTCTAACTATCTATCTATCTATTTATATATATCTATCTATATATCTGCCCTTCTGTTTGTCTGTCGGTTTGGCCATCTATCTGTCTGTATATCTGTCTGTGTGTGTGTCAGTATGCGCTTCAAGCTGTCTGTCTGTCAGTGTCTAGTATAATACTTAATTTTAATTCAATTTACATTCAACTCTCGAATGCAAATTGAGTGCTAAAGTTACCATGTGCGAAAAATGTTGAGGGATTTTCATATTGAAGCTCATTTTCAGCGGCGATTTTCTATGGCACGTGCATTTAACGCAAATAAATAACAAGTTGCGGTCTTCAGTAAGCTGGACCCCGCTTGGAATCGTCTGACCATATCCCACATCCCACATGCCACAACCTACAACCCACACATGCGGTCCACATCTGCCCCAAACTCTCGTTGGGTATATAAATTGTTTATACCACTGCCAGTACCGCCTTCTGTCTATCCCTTCTCTATACTTTGAAGAGAGGAAGAGAGAGAGAGAGAAAGAGAGGGAGAAAAAAGGGGTTCCTGTTCAGGCTATATAAATTGCTTGTGAAATTGAATCTTTATGGTTCAGCTGGAATATTTTGGCAGATAGTCTATAAATTATGGCCACAAAGGGCATACACGCAAAAGTTGTTCATTTTTGTTTTGTTTTGTTGCTTCCCCTTTTGAGAATGGCTAAAAGGAGATCAAGAGAGAGAGAGAAAGGGACTTTGTCTACGCGTTTAACGTCTCTCTTTCTCATATGTTATTTTTGGCGAGTTTTTGCTGTTTTTGTTATTGTTTCTCCCCCTGCTCTTTTACACATTGTTGCAAATGATTATCTTTGAGGGGAGGGGGTGCTCATGTCGTTGTATTGTGCGTTGAAGTGCCATAGTTGTTGGGCCTGTTACAGGCATAGTTATCGTTGTATTTGTAGTTATGCGGCTGCCAAATAGTTGCCAAATTAGTTTGCAAATGTTTCTTGCCGACTCTTTGTTTTACTATAAACCTTTTTTGGGTTCGCATGTGTGGCGTATACGTAATATTTTCGTATAATTTGTTGTATTCCATACATGATGAGATTTACTGTAATTGTTACGTATTCCATTTCTATTTCTTTATATTCTAATTTTAATTTTTAATAGGGAAAAAACTGAAACAAAAATTCAACATTTGTTTATAGAGCAACATTTGCCATTTACAGAAAGAGAGTTTAAAAATGCTAATCAAATTTTCATAGCATACTTTGCAGCTCATTTGCATGTGGGCCGCCACAGCCATTTCAACAGTACAAATGTATGTCTGTGTGTCTGTGTTTGTGTGTGTGTGTTTGTGTGTGTGTGTGTGTGTGTAGCCACAGTTTAGATCCTTTAGGTAATCGTGCCAGCTAGCTGGCATATTTGCAAAATGAGAGCATTCTTTATAGCCAAAACGTGACATTTGAGGCACAAGTTGATGGCTTGATTGATGTCTAGAATGTACAAATTACCCAAGTAGAAGGCACCATCACACTCTAGACAGCAGACACAACCCACAAACCATGAACCATGAGCTATGAGCTACCAAATTGTCAGTGACTCATTAGCAGTAACCCAGAGTATGACATATGTTTGTAAGTAGCGCGTGTAGGAAATGTGAAGAGATGCCTTAATAGATAGGTGCACTTTATTCTCCCCAGTTACCCATATACACCTTAAGTACACCTTTGAAACTGTTTTTCTTTTTTTTTACCAAGCATTTTTCCAATATTCATGCGGCGTATACACAGTTGCCACCAGTTCGCATTGTAAGTCTAATGGAAAACAAGTCTTAAGAAGTTGAAGCCAGTGGCATGGGGTGAATGTGGTAGCCTTTGGCCCTTGGGCCATCAGTCGTTTACAGTTGTAAGTGTAATAAGTGAAGTGTATTTGCCAGGACAACAACAGCAAGAACATCAACAGGCTCTGGGCAATATTAACAGGGTTGTGCTACCTACAGCTCGCCCCGCCCCCCATCTGCAATTCTCCAAGTTTGTGGCTATTTTCATTGAAAAGTTCACGAAACGTTGCAAAATTGTTTGCGCCCATAAAACAGTGTGCCGACCGTGCCAACTCAAGCCCAGTCGAAAAACACAAAAAGCAAAACAAATGGCAAAAGCAAACTCAAAGCCAAAGACACAAGCAACAACAACAAGGGCAAAGGAAAAAGCAATGCTAAAAAGGAAAAGCAAAAACAAAAACAAAAAAAACGAAGGAAAAACTCCTAAAGGGCCCGTTCTGAAATTGTAAACTTGAATAGCCCGGCAGGCAGTTTGAGATCATGCCGACAGCTCCCAGTGGGCATTTGGCAGCTCTCTGGCTCTTTGGCTCTTTGGCTCTTTGGTTGCTCTTCCCGTTTATCTTTGAGCATCAAGTTATTAAGTTTATGTAATTGTTGTTGCAACCTTTCTCCTTGTCCCCCTCTCATATTTTGTTGTTGCTTTGCCTGTTATCAAAATGCTCAGTAAGTGCTTACAAAGGCGTTATATAAGCTTTCTATCTGCCTAGTTGCCAGTCACCAGTTACCAGTTACCAGTTACAAGTTACCAGTTACCAGTTGTCAGTTGCCTGTTGATTTTCGAGCCTTTCCTGCCAACTTCGATTTCAAGTTCAATTTTATCCTCTCAGCTCGTTTTTAATCAGGCTCAGGTGTGCACTCCACTGCAAAATAAAGTGTCAAAGTGTTCATTTCTTTTTGCCTGCTGTCATTGTATATTTCTAGGATAGATTGAAGCTATAGATGATTTCAGTTAACTCAACAATTTGCTCACATTGCCCTCTTGACATTGCTATTGCTACTGCTATTGCCATTGCCAATGCCATTGGCATTGGCTTTGGCTTTAGCTTTATCTTTGGCTTTGACTTTGACTTAAGTCTTTAGTCATTCTCATTTTCATTTTCATTCTCTGTCTATGTCTCTATGTCAATCGTCAGAACGTCAGTTGATTAATGATGACAAAAGTGTGTAAACGTATACCTTGCCACCATCCGCAAGACCAGCCCCCTCTGCTTTAACCTACCAATCTTATAAATCCTTCATCAGCAAATGCGACAACAACTCAGTTAACGTAGCCCAAGCTAAACATCCATTTCCAATCCCTTTACCAACTAAAAGTTCAAGCCATTCCTCATCAAGCGCCTTTTGCGTTGACTCGAGCGTAAAAAGTGGGCGCGGCCTTTGGTTACTTTGATGTGCCTCACGTATTGCTCCGCCCCACATCTATGCGAATCGTCGAAACGCACGCGGCACGCATAAACATAAAAAATTGTTCAGCATAAATACAAAATACAAAAAAAAAAACAAAAAAAAAGAAATAAATAGAGCAATACACGACAAAATGTGAACTGCGAACTGGCAAATGAAAAGTGGAAAATGGCAAATGGGAAATGTGAAATGGGGAAATGCGACTTAAATTAGCAGACCATAAACGTTCTCTTTTTTCTGTTCTTGCAATATCAACGAGTTTCAACTCGTTTAAAATGTATTAAAGAAAAGCAGATTTGTTTTAAATGTACTTTCAATTCATTAAAGAGAATGTTAAATACATACTATATTGGGACGATATATAATAGTATTGGCAACGATACCCCTGAAAGTATGCAACAGAAAGCAGTAAATATTGCAATTGAAGGCAGCTCTGCTGTTGTTTCTATAAGAGCTTTCACTTACCTTTGATATGGCAATACGCTTTCGTTTAAAGTACAAAATGCATTTACTCTCATCGAGTCCTTAAAGAAGACTTATTTGAGTGTATACTTGATGACTTCTTGTTGGTAGTTGTGTGGGTGAGTCCGCAGGGTTGTATGTACTGCTTGCATGTGACATAAGATCATTTCTAGTCTATGTTTCATACTAATAAAGTATATTAAATGCTTAAGGACTGTTGTAGATTATTGGTAATCAGTTTTAACTGAAGGCTTCAGCATCTTTCTGAGAGAAACTACACATACAGCTGCCAGCTTCAGTATAACTACTTGAAGCTCTATATAATCAATAGCTAGCAGAATATGTTGTTTAAGATTTATCCTGGATTCTTAATTTGCTCTGAGTTCAATTTACAGTTGAATAGTTGTAAAAAGTTAAATAAAATTTTTTTTTCTAGATAAAATCAAACTTAATATTAAAGGATAATCCATTTTGTTTCTAAACCAACTTTATTTAGTATTTTATTGATATACATTCTAGCATATTTTTATGTCCTGCACATTATAATCCTTTTCATTCATTTTAATCTTAAATGAATACTGATATTCATAAATATTGTGGTTGATTTATAAAATAATCGAAGCTTTGATTCAGCTGAAAAGAGCTGAGCTGTGTATAAATCCTTATTTTGTTTTTATTTGCTGTTTTTTTGTTCTCAATTATGTGTGTATGTCCTTGTCACTATATACATGAATGTAGCTATGGTGATGGCAATGGTGTTGTGCGCATCAAATATATATATATACATATATATATATTTATTTATATATATTTGATAGAAATTGCAATCAATATGTAAAAATGAGTTTTACATTTCGTTTATTTAATTCCATTTTATGGCATTTTATGGCGCATAAGTCAAAAGAGGCTATAAAAATCCGTATGTCTGCCATGTCCTGCCTTGTCCTGTCCTGTCCTGTCCTGTGTGACTGGTAGCCTTGTGCTCGTATTACGCATTCGCCGTGTTGAGCACGCAATAAAAATACCAATTGCAGTTTGTACGCCCACACGACACAGGGGCATGCTGAGGTGAGCTTGCTTCATATATCTATAGGTATATATATATATACTGACTGCAAGCAAGGGAAAGAGAGAGAGAGAGAGACAGAGCAAGCAGAAGATGCAGTAAACATGACAGAGAGAGAGAGAGAGAGAGAGAGTAAAAGCTGGAAGGGTTTGCTATTGTTTCGTAATGTTGCTGCATGCAAAATTTATTGTTGATTTTATTTTCAGAGTTGTCCTTTTTACACAATACACATTTTCCGCTTCCTTTTTTATGCCTTTTTATGGACATAAATTTACAAGCAGCTACCGGGTTCTACTGAAACTGTAGCTAACAGAGTTGGGTAAGATTGCTGCAGGACAACCTTTAGCCAAGAGCTGTTAAGAGAGAAAGAGAGAGAGAGAGAGAGAGCTGAAAGTTGAGAACTGGCAGTTAGCACTAGCGATGCCCAGGTGCGTTGTCAGCCTTGACCGCCACTGAAAATCAGTGTCCAGCATAAATTCAGTATATGAGCAGCTGCTGTCCAGTTCCAAGTTGATAAGTTAAATAGTAGATATTCCATACAAACACACACACACAGACATAGTCTGTAGGGGCAATCGTGTGTGCAGTTAATCCGTACAGGCAAAAATAAAGTAAAGACCTCAAGATGGTTGTCTTTTGGAGCATTCTAGTCATAGTCCTAGTCCTAGCACTAGTGCCTTGTGTGTTGTGCCCTGTGCCCAGTGCCTTGTGCCTTGTCAGCAATTGGAAGCCTTGTATGCCTGCTGCTTGTACCACTTACCACATGCCACAGACCGTACATTCCCACCTAAGCTAGCGTGCCGTGCTGCCATTAGGACAACGTCGATGACTGCTCAGTAGCACGTGGCAACTGTGGCAACAGTAGCACAAGGTAAGGGCATATACATATCCTTATCCTTAGCTCCTTAGCCGCCTTGAAACGAGCGTGAAAGTATTTGTTGCCTTTTCAGTATAACGCCGCCCAATTAATAAGGTTCCTTAGCCTACCTCCCCCAACAACCCGTACATTGCTATCAACTGCCACAAATCCTACTCACATCACACACTACACTATGCTGTCTATTGATTTTCCCGAACTTGTTGAGGACTCACAGTTATTTGGGACGTGTGCACAACAATTAAGCCGTTCCTTGGGCTTCACTTGGGGGAGGGAGTAACTGAAACGCTCTGTTACATTTAAAGTATGGCTACCTTTCATTTCATTTTTCCCTACCTACACATACACACACACACACATACACAAACACACAGCAGTAAGGAAAATTTATTTCACCTCATTGCGCAGCTCCTGTAATTGCAATATGTAATTGTCTGATTGGACGAGCGTAGAAATCGCGATGGCTGCCAAGTTTATGGACCATCAAAGTGTACGAAGAGAAATTGCAATTGGAATTGGAGCCAAGTGGACATACGGCTATCCTCTGAGGCGTTATAATTCGCTTATGTTGAGTGATAAGCATAACGGAGATGGCTTATACAATTAGGCAAATAGCGCGTCCACGCATATCAAATTCCATATATCTTGATAAAATTTCAGGACCTCCAAAGCAACTGCATTTCATTGTATCAAATGTCTGACAATCATGAGATAAGCTTCAATTCAATTGAATTCATACGAGAAATTCTATTGATTATGCAAAGTTGTTTAAACTATAAAATCTAACTACATACAGCTCTATATATACTCTCTCTCTCTCTCTCTTTCTATATATATATATATATACTCTTGTATATTAGGATTACGCTGCCTGCTGCAACATGATCATAAAAATGTTCGATGCCAGTTTATAATGATGCTGAATTTTGAGTTTGAATTTGGCACAGTTACTGGATTATTTCAAAAGAGTAATTCATTGACTATTTAACTTGAATTTTGTTGCCAAATTGACTACACACACACACACACACACACAGAGATATAGATATAGTGAGTGACAACTTGTTGATTGTTGGCCCTTGGCAATTGTCTGTGGAACAAACAAAAACTCTACTTAGCTCGTGCGCTCGTTGAATTTACTCTGTCCCATGGAATGTGGCTCAGTTGGTGTCACAATTATTTTAAATGAGCTGACATGGAAATTAAGAATGCAATTATTGCATAATGCAGGCGAATGTGCCAACACAAAGAACCAGGCTGCCATGCTGCTAGGATGCCAGGCTGCATCCCCATAGAGTTTTGTGGGCAAATGTCCAAAACGTCTGCCAAAAAGGTAGTAAATTATTTAGGCGTTTCATAGATAATAGTAGCTCGTCTGTTTAGTAATTGTGCGGAATTGTAACGCATTTTGTTTGCGTAATGTTGACGAGGGGTAGGGTAGGGGAGGTATAAAAAATTAGTTAGGGGAAAGTGACAAAGAGGAAATAGGCGTTGATCTGGGAATGGGATTAGAGCTGAATATGAGAACGGAAAGAGGAAAAAGCCTCAAAATAGGCGTGAGAATGGGAACGGTAGCGGCAGCGGCAACAGCGACAAATCCAAAGCCGCTTAAATTGTGTGCTAAGTGCCGTTGAGCTTATAATGAAACACACTACAAGACATACATTCACTCCATATACACATATATATATATACATCACAAACTCCCACATACACACACACTCACAACAAACACACAGTTCAAAAAGGAAAGCGCTGTACAGCTGTAGGCACGTGGATCGGCGTTGCGACTTTTGCTCTTTCTCTCTTTCTATCTCTGTCTCAGTCTCACCGTATCTATGCTGTGTATCCTGGTTACGGTAATACGCAGTCGAACGGACTTCCCACGCAGCGACCACGCCCAGTTCCGTTAGCTTGTGTGTGACCAGGTTATGGGTAGTGGCTAAAAGCGCTAACCACTGCCAGCAACCGCAAAACCACCAACACAGACAGACGGACAGACGGGTAGACGGGCAGACCGGCAGACAGTTCAGAACAAACCCAACAGTCAACTACAAACATACCCACACACACACACACACACACACACACACACACACACACACTATACACACATATATACTTGTTTAGTTCTCAAAGCGCCTGTCGACCGCAGCCAGGACAACGTTTAGAGCTTTTGTTGTTTGCAATGTTGTTGCTGTTGTTGCTGTCGTTGCTGTTGCTGTTGCGTTTTTTATGATTTATTTACAAGTGGGTGAGCGCACAATTTCAGTGATTGATGGCCACTGTGCTACAGCGGACAGCCGCAAGTAGCCGCCAGGACGCTGCGTTGTTGCGACAAACTTGGCCCCTTTCCAAGGCTCCTACATATAATACATTAATATATTTGACTCGTGTAATTAGCGTAATTATTTGGCCATTTGAATAGCAGTTCAGACCAAGGTTTAAACTTAAAGCATTTTACATACTGTCTGTGTGCATTTATGCTGAAAGCTTTTGCCAAAGAGCTTCAATCAAAATAAGCATTTGTGACTTCACTTCTATCCCTTCTTCACTTCTTTTCTCTCTCTCTTTCATGCTCTATATTATACTCTATCTCGCTCTACGTTTTGCTTTCTGCTTACCACAAATTCATGGCAGATCAAAGCGCTTTGTAATACTGTTAGAGTTTTGACGCTCAGATATGTGCACCCGCCCATCAAGAGCAATTTTCTCAAACTCTAACTCAAATTCCTTTTCTCCTCTCCCTCACCATCCCCACACAGTACTACTCTATTGCCACTTTACCAGCGCTTGGGGGGCTGTCAGTGTCGGCGTTGTTAAACACATAAATTGAATTGTATATTCAATTGAATTTTTGAAAAATGGCAGCGTTGCATAATGCCGCAGACAGACGCAGGTTGTTGCTGTCAGTTGATGGATATAGGGGTTTATACGTTGGGTATGCTACGATTGATACGAGGTGTGGCTAAAGGTTATATTATAAAGTTATGTGCAAAAGTTTGAGTTATGACATTCCTTAAAGAATGAGAGTGAAGGTACATGACTGAGTCAACGGGTAGGGGGAACTTTTAGTACTCGATGCTCGAAATGCATTGCAAATGACAGTTGAACTATTTCGGGATTTGCTCGCACCTCTCAAACACGATGATGCGGTACTTGCAGCAAGTCCCAAATGCTAGCAAACACATATATATATATGTATATATATAGCTTGATAATCGATTAAGAAAAAGGCAACATTCATTGCAGCTAACATTCGCTTTGATAGAAGTAAATTTTAAATATGCATAAGAAATGTTTGCAGACTGTACCTAAATGCCATAGATACAAGCTACTGAAGAGTATCCTTGAACCTGTCAGCTATATATGGTATACATCACAAACAACTTGACTTCCGTGGCTACAGTTGGGTGCCACATGCCACTTGCCACAACTGAGACAATTTTCGTAAGATACAACACCTTGCGCTGCCAAGGACTTCAAGGCCAAAATTCCTTGCGAACACCAAGAAGAGCAGCTGCAAGTGTAGTAGAAGTTGCTTATAGCTATAAAAATAGCGAATGCTTCTAAGTTTACAAGTATACAGTACACAGACTGCCTCCACTAATTGTTACATAACACTCAATGTTGCCACTTGCGCCTGAAAGTGTCGCCACACAATGCCAAGGCCAAGGCTGAAAGGTAAGCTGTCGTTCAACCAAAAAGCAACTGAAATGCAATGATAAATTTTAGTAAGCTGATTTTCTACAGGACATAATGCTGCTGTACAGTACTTGAAGGGTGAATTTAGCTGTCACGAATTTAGCTGGCACAAATGATGCTGTTTATTTACGATGTGGTAATTGCAAGGCCAAAGCCCATTCAAAGTACTTATATAGAAATAATACAGGATTATAATAATAGAGTAACTTGACTGCTGCTACTCTGTATAGCTTATGGATTAAAGGTCCTTTAAATAGAACGCAACGTAGCTAAAGTTTAGTTTCAAAGTCAAGTTTGCAATGCAATCGTTGAGTGGCAGCTGTACAGCTTTCTTATATCATTGTGCCTGTTCACTGCTGGTTGCCATAAACAACGCAAGGATATCTACCTGCCGAAGACAAGGCATATCCTGGCTATAAATAAAAATAAACCCAAAGACTAAAGACACTTTTGTAAGTTGACACCTACATCTACGTTGCCTAGGCTCAATGTTCACTTTAAGTTTACTTTTTTAGCTGTTGCCGAACCCAAAAGCCTTCAAGGACCAAGCACTTTGATGTGGTTGACGTTGTTAGAAATTTTGTTAATTAAATTCAATTAAATGATAAATGTTTACCAATCAATTCCTATAAAGTTGATAAAATCTTTAAATATTTCAAGACTTAATTCTCAGATGACATATATATATATATGTATATATTTATAGATATGTCCTTAAGGAATCTATTGTGCAATTGAAAAGACAGTTACTAAGTAAATACTATTTTAATAGAAATTATTTTGTTGGCAACTGAGATATAAATTTGTTGCTTGTTAATTTTAGCCAATTAGTGCAAAATTGATTTATTTGATTTGATTTTTGGGCTAAAAATTGACAATTGTTAAATGTTATATGCAGCTACAAATGAAGGTATTGCAACATTGCATTGCATGCAACAAAAGAATTTTGAATTGCCATTGGGAAAGCGATGCAAATTTTCTTGATTGTCCAATGTGCAACTAAATATTTACACAATCAAACAAAATTTGGGGCAGCCAAGGCATTTAGTTTGTGGCTAAGATGCTCATTGTCTATCGATTTGACAGCCACCACCAGTAGTAGCAACAATAACAATTGTAACAACAACAGCAACAGTTGGAGCTGGCAGCAGCAACTATAAAATGGAAATGGACAAATGCAAAATGTGGTCAAGGTGCCAAATGCCAAGGCAAACAGAAACTGAAATACAAAGATACACAAATATACTCACACACTAACCATTGTGGTTTGCCAGACACACACACACACACACATATATATATATATATACACATAGAGCAATACATATATATCTGCATACAGCTTGCGGCATGGCTAATGTTGCTGTGATGGAAATTTCGTTTACAATTCGCCTCGGAAAAGCGATTTTGCGGTCTTGAGCGGAACAATTTGGTTGCATCAGCAGCTAAAAAAGGATGATGTAAAATGGATGAGGGGCAGTAAACAGTAGAAGCGGCAAGAGAAGGTTAACAATTCCGCTGCTGTTAAGTGAAAGATAGATGGATACTTTAAGGCAGGGTATATGCTCAATTGAAAGGGATCAAATACGATATAAAAAGCAATAGAAAATGTCACTGAATGACACTTAATGCGATATACAGGACCTTAAGGTATATAAATATATAAGATAAGTTCTTAAAATCACTTAAATAATACAATAGATTTAGTTCTTGTTGAAAAATATAATGAAATAAACTGCAAGGATATTTTAAAGAATATAAAAGTTAAGCATTTATTATGACATAATTTGTATACAGGATATCAACTAGTCGTGTCAATATATATATATGCATATTTAACTTTGATTTTTTTCTTTCCTCTTGTTTTTAATTAAACGTTCAAAAGGGATACGCTGGAGAAAATGATGGCGAAATGGCAGACTGCAATATGCAGTATGCAGTATGCAGTATGTAGTGTGCAGAGAGTAGAGTGCAGAGTGCAAAGTGCAAAGTGCAGATACAGCAAAAGGCGCTCAGTTCGCTGCTTTACACACTCGACTGTACAGCAATGTTCGATTAATTAGACGTTGTTTCCTTTGTGTTTGTTGTCAGTGTTGTTGTTGTTGCTGCTGCTGCTGCTGCTGCTGCTGCTGCTGTTTTGCCTTTTGGCGCTTTGAAATGCTGTTGTCGGATAAGCTTAAAGCTCTGGCATTTTGGCTAATTGCAATTGCCTTAAGATAAGTTTAATTGAAATGGAAGCGACAAGTACACTTTTAATTAAACCAAAGCTCTGAAATCTGTCACTTACTGTATGCTCTGTATCTGTGTGTGTATGTGTATGTGTGTGTATATATGTATTTGTGTGATTTCAGCTGTACATTTTTATTGCGCTGCATCCGCAATTAACAGACAAATACGTGCAACAATAAATAGCGGCCGGTGTGTGGCAAGGCGATGCTTGCAGCTGTTGCGATTTTTATGCCCAACGGTTTCCACTGAATTATTGGCGGTTCATCTTCTCTGTTGGCCAAGCGTAACGCAGCTGCCGGCATTAATACAATTCAAACACACATACATAAACATATATATATATATATATAAATATATATAAATATACACACACACACATACAGGCTTGTAGAGAGACAGAAAAATATCCGTAGTGTAACCAACAATGCCACGTTGCTTGTTTCCGGCTATTGCTGTTGCTGGTGCTGTTGCTGTTGCAGTTACAGCAATATCGTACAGAGCACCACATACACTCCATACCCCACCACACATTTGCAATATCTGAAACAAACGCTGCTCGTTTGCCCATTGCATTTTTGCTGTGATTTGCATGCAGTGGCATGTCCTGTGAGGCCGCGACCTGTCCGACTATCCTATTTGTATGTGTTAAAGCATGTGTGTGTGTGCTTGTGTCTGTATGTGCCAACTCTTCTCTTTTTATATCTTTTTTTTTTTTTGCCTTGTGCCTCAGTCCGCACTTTCAATCGAACCGTTACGTGCCATTTCCCCCTTGGGTAAGCCAGAGGGTGGCCATATTCGTACGCACTCTCTGATTGCATCAACTTGAAATAATGTAATTAGTTTTTGTGCCGCGGCTAGCAGCGGGTTATGTCCGGATATCCAATTGGTCCCATATATACATACACACATGTATATATATATATATATATATATATATATATACATGTGAGTGTGAGTGTGTATGCATGAATAGCCAGTCGAATGTTCAATTCCAATTCACTATCTAGCAACCAAGCTGCGTATATCTAAGGGCTTGAAGTGCCTCCAGCTGAATTGTATGTAACGTCATAAGCAGTTATAGGTGCTATCTATGACAGCTCCAAAATAGAAACAAATATTGAAAAAATTGAAAAAACTAAAACTACTGCAAACCGTTATATATGTATATGTATAAGTGTATACTGTTAAATATAAATACAGGCAATAACTTGAACTTTAATATTCAATATAAAATACAAAATATTTAATTTACTCAATGAAATATATCTAAAATTAGGTATTTATCGATATCTGTTTAATATTTGACAAATTTGTTGAAACTTTAATTTATTAATCTTAACTTTGTTTGTAATTTTTTAGTCTATAATTAATTATCTGGACAAAGATTCCTACTTATAAATTAAACAGTTTTAAAACATATATTACAATACGATAGTAACTATCGTATCGTATATATTGTTTGATAATTTCAGTATAACTTTCTGTTTACTAGAAAACATAGTGGCCAAGCTCAATTTATAATCTCTCAGTTTGAAAAAGTTCGACAATGTCATATTAAATAAATTTAAGTTAAACAATTTTGCTGCTGTCTCTGTTGGATTCGAGTCCCAATCATTTCAATGTTGCTATGTTTATTGAAGTGTAAGACCATTATCGAAAGTACTTTAAGTATTCAAACATAACTGTAGTAAGCTGCAAATTTTTATTCCTTTCTATGGCTAACATTTGGAGTCAAAGTTAAAGGACTTCTGGTCACTTCCATATGTGTATATATAGTATATAAGTCTATATAATGTTATATGTAATTTTTTTTATATCAAAAATGTTTCTTATTCAACGTTTACTCTGTTGGAGCTCTTATATTCCATTTGACTGGAAGCTTGGTAAGGACTTTTTAGTGGCAATGGTAAATATATTACATTAGTGGGCCCAAAGATTGGCCTACTTCATTTGTGGCATTTATATACTTAATATTTAAGTAGGTCTTATAATGACTTCGCTTATAGGAGAAGCAAATTCTGTTGCCTCTTATGCCCGTATGTACTGTTTGCCATTGGCAATTGGTTAGAATCAAATAGCAGCAACAGCTAAAACAGGAGCAGCACCAAGAGTTGGGGAAGTGGCAGCAGCATCCACCAATTTAATGGTGGCCATTTCTAGCTTCATAGCCAATGTTGAAATTATCGCAACTTCGCGTCGTTCGCAGGGCTGTCAAATAATTAATTAGAAAATAATTGCACGTAATAATTCATTGGCCCCAGCGGGACATTCAAATAGAGGCACACACACAAAGAATATCGATAGAGAGAGGGAGAGAGAGAGAGAGACAGAGAGGAGGCCTACACACTCATGTGTAGATAGATGGGCGAAGAGATAGGCTTGGACAACGAGAAGAAAGCACAACACAAATAACCAGAGGGCAAAATACTGATTTCTTTTTTTTTCTTTTTTTTTTTTTTGCCAAAATGGAAAGTGGAATGGCTGCTGTGTGTATATAAATATATGTATGTATGAACGTGTGTGTGTGTGTGTGTGTATGTGTATGTTGACGTGTATATCTGTGTTAGCCAATTCCTGGTACTCATTCAGTATGCATTTGATTGGATACCCCACACCCTGCTGCCTGTCACGTCATATGCAGAACTCAAATTAATCATTGCTATGCAGCATAATTTATTATGTCACACTGTTAGCCGCAATGGCCACAGCCACAAACTGAGAGAAAGAGATAGGTGCAGAGAGATGAAGTGAGAGAAAGAGAGATGAAGAGAGAGAGAGAGGAGCCCTTAGCTGGTCAAAAGCTATGCACTGAGACTGGTTTTGGGATATGCTTTTGGATTGGGTTATAGGCGTTTACTTCCTGTGGTTGACTGGTTTGTCATGGCCCATTTAAAAACATAACCAAAACCAACTTCATATCGAATGATTTTGTGAATTCATGCGAAATGTATGTTTGTGTGTCTGAGTTGTTTATGTTTGAGTAGTTGGTTAGTGCTCTTCAATCAAATCAAAAAGTTTTGTATAATTAGAAGCCCATCGCTAACTGCCAACGTGACCAACCCCTCTGGATTTAATCGGGTTAATTGCGTTTGCATGTCGCACAATATGGATTAAGCAGGTGTTAAATGCTCGTAATGACCGCACATCAACTCACCTTGACTATGAAATCAAATAAAGAAAACCTAAATAGAAAGAGAAACGAAAGCAAACCAAATGTAAAGAAAAGCAAAAGGTAATATAATTTAGCTTGATTGATTACTGTTCTTTTTTTAATATGCTTGTGTGTCTATATGTGTGTATGTGTGTGTGTGTGTGTGTGTGTATATAGATGCGAAAGTTGAAAACATTTCCGTTTGCCAAAACACAAATTTTGCATAATTGTATCCTGTATAGCCTTCAGCCAAAGCACAAGTAAAACCGGTTCAGCTGTTCTATATATAGCCTCAATTTAACAGTATATTATGTATATATTATATAAATATATATATTTTTGAACTTAATATATAGCTTAAAGTATATGAAGTTTTGTGTTGATAGCCTAATTTAGTATCCTTAACTGATATATAAGAGATTATAAGAGATGAATAGTGAATGATTGAGTATTCCAAAGGACACTTTGTGAATGTCCTTTACTGATTTAAAGGTAGCTGTGCACATTTTTTTCTTCTGTATTGAGCTCAAGACAAGACCAAATCTTTACTGCCCAAAATGTAGCTGTGGGTTAGAGATTGACCTGCCATATATTTTTGTAATAGCAACTATAGAAGATAATCCTGCTTGGTGCATCCTACAGCGATCTATGTATACCTTTTGGCAAAATTAGTACTTCCCATATACTTACTGTGATGCCCTGTAACTTTGTCAAAAGTTATAATTGTATAACGGTTGTTTCATATGGATCTGCCATATAATACGGAAAATCTTTGGGAAATAGCGTAGCAGCTTTGCTTTGGACAGGCAATTTGGTTAGGATACTATATCAGATTGGTATATACCCATAAAGAAATGTCTAGCAATCTTCTGAGAGAGCAGAGTTTTTGCTTGTTACATGTGGAGCTTTTCAGCTGTGTCATGGCAGCAATTACATGCACCGGGTATATATACATATATATACCTTACATACGCGATGCTATGGCAAACGTTTCCAGCGAGCTGCCGAGTGAGCATTCCTTGAACTGCGCTTCTATTGTGGCCTAAAGGAATGTCATCCAATTGTGTTTTGGATGCAGATGGATAGGAATGCTTCTGCTCAGTGCCTTAAATATTATATGTACCTATCATGAATTGACAGATTGTTTCGAGTGTGGTTTCATGGAATCCTCTAAAGTAATTCATCTGCAGCTGGTTGGCATCAACATGAGTAAGGGACTGATACTGTGGCATGTCTAAATGAAATGCTATGGGAATACTTACTTTAATGAATTTTATATATATTGATATAAAATCTCAATTGAACTATATACAGTTGAATTGATAATCGTGTTTTGCAGTTATCAATTGATATGAAGTGCGAAGTAACTGAAATAAATGAATATTTCATCGATCAACACGAAACGAAAATAATAAATGCCATTTAAAATGTTATTTCATATTTTTAAAATTTATTTTTATTGCATTCTTTCCTCATCATATTCATTTTCATTTCATTTTTATGTTTTTTTTTCTCTTTTGTGTCTCATACGTTTTTATGAATCTCAAATAATTTTTGGTTTTTGTTGTTGTTCTTTTTGTTGATTTTTTTTTTTTGATGATTCTCTTTGCTATTTTATTTGCCATTCGCATAAATTATTACATTTCAGTTTTCTGCACGTTTTTCAAGTGGTTTCCCATATTCATTACTTACTCTTTTTAATAGCTTTTCCTTGTTTTTTTTTTTTTTTAATTTCAATTTTGTAGTTTTTCTTTTGTATGTATTATTATGTATTTATTTATTTACTTTTTTGTTTTTGTTTACAATTTGTCACAACCTTACAAATTGAAAATTGATATAAACCAATATATAGTTTTTGCTTAACGAAATTTGTCTCTTGTTTATGGCCATTTGAGCGTGTGTTGTGTGTGTGTGTGTGTGTGTGTGTGTGCGTGTGTACCTGTGTATGTGTGAGTGTTAATTAAATGTGTTGAAATCAAAGTGTTTGTTGATTAAAGAGTAAATTGTTTTTCCTTTTTTTTTTTTGGAATAAAAGTATTGAGCATGTTTTTACTTTCTTTTGTATTTTATGTTTTGTGTGTGTATGTATAAATGAATGTGTGTGTGTGTGTGTGTGTGTGTGACTGTTTTGGCGGCATATCCGCTTATATAATACTATTCGTATCCTCTGTTCTATTATCAATTTTGTTTGTAAGGAAGCGCCTTTTCTGGGGGGACGCCTAACTGGTAAACTCCTCTCGCTTCTCCTCTCTATACACAATGCTAAATTTAAAAAAAAAAAAGTTTCCTTTACTTTATTTATATTTTTTTTGTTTCTTGTTCTTTTTTTCTCTGGGAGGGGTAATTCTGTTCTCGAGATATATATATAGTTTTTTGTGATTTTTATTTTTATTTTTTTTAAATTTTTTTTTTTTAATTATATTTATTTATTTTATAATTCATTTCAATTTGCATGAAGCAATTCTTTGCTTTGTCCATTCATTAAAAAAAAAACAAATGGTACAACTTACAATTTGGCACGTCAATAAAGATTAAAGTTCTTTCTTCTTCAAGTTTTTTATATTTATATATATATATATATATATATATATATATATATATATATACATATATATATATACACATATATATATATACATATATATAATATATATATATATATATATATATATATATTTTGTTATATGTATATAACGCCTATGCGGAGTTGCTCTATGTGAAAGAGTTGAACAAAAGCGGCGCCGTCTTATGGCTACAAACTACACAGATTACAGAATATATATAGCTTACAGATTTTTTCAATTGGGGACGGGATGTGGTCTGTGTGTGCGTGTGTGTGTGTGAGTGAGTGTGATTTTCTGTCTGTGTGTGTATGGGTATAATAGGGTGTAAATCGAAATATTATTAAATTATAATTAAAAAAATAATTTTTTTTTTGTTTTTTTTTTTCTTTCTCTTTGATCATATCATATTATATAATGTATATGTTTGTATATATATGTATATATATAGTAATATATATAGATATATAGCTGCAGTATTTGATTGAATTTGCATTTGCATTTTACATATTTATAGGTAGATTTTTTTCTCATACCTTAAGACAAAAATTGTGATTTATTTTTAGTTATTTTTTTTCATCTTTAAAAAATTTGCGGTGGAAGTTTAGTTTATAAATTGTTTTCTTTTGTTTTTTGTTTTTTTTCTTTTTCTTTCTTTTTCTTTCTTTTATGTAATCTATTTATTATTATTATAATAATTATTCTTATTATTTTAATAGCTACTTGGTTTTTTTTTTTTGCTGCTTTGCCTATCAAACCCAAAACTGTATGTGTTTGCTTGTGCAAGTGTGTGTGTGTGTGTTTCTGTGTGCGTATGTCCGTGGGTGTGTAAGTGTGTGTGTGTCTGAGGCCAAAAGGTTTTTGCCATAATTAATTATGTCTTCTGTTTAGTATATGGGAATAGTATCATCATAGTCATCATCAGCATCATCATTAAATGTTGTTTAAAATTGTTTGCTTTTGCTTTTTTTTTTTTTAATTTTTAATTTTTAGTTGTAAGTTCAAAGCTACATTTAATTTGGCAATTCTTGGGTTTGATCTTAATTATTCGTTCTAATTATTATATATTTAATGTATTTGTTTTCCATCTTACTTTTTCTTAACGCCTTCTCTGTCTCTTTCACAAGAACTTAAACTAATTATTAAAAAAAAAAAATTATTATTTTTAAATATAAACTTTGGCTTGAAAATGTCAACGTAATTATGCTTAAAACATTATTTTTTTTTTAAATTTATATATATATATGTTTATATATATAATCTTTTTTTTTAACTATCTCTTTTGAAAACGTTTTGAGTATGACATAAATTGCTTCAAGTTGCTGTTGTGTTTATTTGTGTGTGTGTGTGTGTGTGTGTGTGTGTGTGTGTGCGTATGAGTGTAGAGTGTGTGCGTATCTGTACAGTTTTAAAGAATATATGGATTTTATTTGAAAAATAGAAAAAAGTATAAATAAATTTGAAGCTCTTTGGACTCAATTGATACCTTTCTTTTTAACACACTTAACAGCAGCTTTATGTATAACTTTTTTTTCTTTTAAAATTTTTTTCATTTTTCATTTTTCATTTTTATTTTTTTATCTTGTGTTTTTGTTTTTTTTTTTTTTTTTTTGTTTTCTGTTTTTGAGTTCATTAAAAGAAGAAATTCGAAATATATAACACACAACACACACAATAACTAATCCAAGGTATATATATATATATATATATATTTATTTTTTTATCCGTTTCTTTTAGCGTATTATTTTTGTTTTTTTTTTTTTTTGCATTTTTGCAATTTTTTTTTCTTTACTTGCTTAAAAACAACTAGTAAAAGTTTTTAAGACAGTAGCTGCCTATAAGAATCGAAATAGAGAACGATGTCATAAAAATTAATTTGAGCATTTGCTTTAATTTTTTTGTTCTTTTTGCTTTTTTGCTTTGCTTTTTTTTAATTGTTTTTTTACGTTAGTTTTGGGGGGTTTTGGATTGTTTTCTATATTTTGCTGTTGTTTTATTTTTAATACACATTTTAAATTGCACAACATTTAAAATCTTTCTCTGTGTGTGTGTATGTGTGTGTGTGCAATTTTAGAATTGAAACTGTGAGTTTTAGAAGAGAAAGAAGAGAAGTGAGAAAAACAACACCAACACAACAACACTTAGTCCTGCTTAGAGAAGTTTTTTTTTTGTTTTTTTTTTGTGGTCTACTTTTAGGCCGAAATAATGAAGAACACTGAAACAATTTGAAGTTTTAATTTATAAGTTTGGTATTTGAATAACTGGTTTTAATACATAAATATATATATATATATTTATATATATATATATATATATTTACTTGCACAACACACAAAGAAAGTGCTACGGAGTAAGAGCTAAAAATGTATTATTATTATTCTTATTATATTCTTTTTTTTTTTTTTGACTACTGCACAAATTTAGTTCACGATTTCTTTTTACTGTCACTGGAAGCTTAATAGTTGTTTTTAATACTATTATTATTGTTATTATTATTATATTAATTATAATAGTATTATTTTGTAGTAATTTTATCTTTGTTTTTCGTTTTTAGTATTATAATTTGATTTGCCATTTTATATTACTGTTTGCTGCTACGTCCGCATTAAAGTAATTATTATTATTGTATATTTCAAGGATATGTCTACGTGTTGATCTCAATTTTGTTTTTTTTTTTAATAAATTTTTTTTTTTTGGTTTTTGTTTTTCCTTCTTTTGATACCTATCGCTACATATTGAGCAATTTCATTGAGCTGCCAAATGAAATAATGGTATATAATTATATACCGAGTACTAGGAACAATCATAAAGCAAAAGTAAAAGCAAACAAATATACTCTCATATACTTTTCTAAGTTTAGGGAAAGTAAAATTTTACAATATAATAATAATTATAAGAATAATAATAATTATAAAAATGAGTATTCTTTGGAACAAAATTGTTAAACTTTATAAAACGCATTTAAGTTGGTAAAAGGTAACAAAAAAAAAATTAGTTGAAAAAATATCTGAAATTGTGCTTTCAACGTTCACATTTTGTTCTCTTTATCTTTTGTTTTGGCAACTTTCTTTTTGTTTGTTTTTTTTTTATCATTTTCTTTAGCTTAATAATAATATACAACATTATGTGCGGCATTTGTTTTGTGTTTGTTTTTTTGTTTGTTTTTTTTTTGTCTTCTACAAGCTATAATGCTAAATGTAACGAAATAGTACATGAAACAGAAAAGAATTCATAAATATACATAAAAACTAACTTAATTAAAATTGAAAAAAAAAATATATATGTATGTATATATATATATAATTATTGTAGGATTTTGTTTGTTTGTTTGCAGCATAAAAAATACATAAAAATTGCTCAAATATTTTCGTTTAGTTTTTGATATACATATACGATATCAATAGGTAGTATAATAATTCTTGTATATAGAATATACCCTAGGTATATTATTTATATATATATACTTTTATACATATATATATAAATTCTGAATTGCCGCACAAAAAATTTTCAGCTGCTCTTTTTTTAGTTTTTTTGTTTTTTTTTTTTTTGGTAAAAATTTACACATGAAGCACGTTTTGCAAACTAATTGCAACTTTTTAATATATTTTTGTTTGCATTTTTATCTTCTCACTTTTTTTTTTCTTATTTCTCTCAAGTTGTTTCTTTTGGACGACATTGATTTTAACTCTTTATATATATTAATATATATATATATATATATATATATATATATATATATATATATATATATATATATATATATATTTTGCAAGACAACTTTATTGTTGATTTTAAAGATTTGATTTTAAACTCTCCGAAAATCCAAAAATCCGTTGTGGATTCTCTTTCCATGTTTCATCTGAATTCTGTTCATATTTGAGTGTCTGAGTTCAGCTTTGTTCTTTGAGTATCTGCTACTTACTGAAATGTAGAGGAGGAATAGGAGTATTTACGTCTAATTACTTTCATCTATTTCTTGTTCTTGTTTTTTGTTTTTTTCTTTTGTGTTCCATTTGTTTAGTTTTCTGTTCATATATTGAGCATTTTCGAGAGTAGTTTAAGTGCATTATTTGGCTGACTTGTGTAGTTATTTTTAATATGGCGAAAAACGATTGAATCCACCACGATACATTGTTGCCTATTAAGTACAAATAAAACAAATGGGGAAGAATATGTCATATAAGTTATATATTTGGGGAAAATAGACAAATAAATTTTTAATTTATTAAAAGAGTTATATTTATTATATCGTTAATTAAGGTAACTTAGATAAAGTTTTCGTTAAGAATAGGTTAATTTATGTACTTACCCCATAGCCGGGAACAGGTCCAATGCCATGTCCTAGATAAGGATCCGCATATTCGCGCGCATAACTAGAAAAATGTTTTTTACATCTAATTAGTTTATCAAGGGAATAATTAAATGAAAATTGTTGCTTTAATGTGTATTAATTTTAGTAGTACGATATCAGCTTCATGATTCCATTTGATTGTTTAGTGTTTGTGAGTGTTTTTGTGTTAGCTCTCCATTATTAACATAACCATTTTTATATGTTACTTTTTATTATTTTTTTTTTTTTATTATTTTCCATTAATATAGGTAACTACATTTGCTGAGATTAATATGAGATCATCTTTTGTTTTTGTTTTTCCAAAAATTTTTAGTAGAAATGATTTAGTTGTGAAATAGTCTTGCAAAAGTTTTCAAGGATTAATCGAAAGTCTTCAGTTTTCGGTGTCAGATTTTTGCTACTCTTAATAAGTGATATAAGGGATTATTTTCATTAAAAAAAGTACAAAAAGAAAATCAAATCAAACAAATTAGTCAAATAAAATGTTACAATAAGAAAAAAATCAAATTTTAATAAATATTTACATTTAATAACTAAATATTTTAATTAAAAAAAGTTATAATACTAAAAATAACTGTAGATGTAATAACTATTAAATTAAAAATTTTCTATTTGATATGAAAGATATTTAATAATTTAAAATATACTAAAAACGAAATACCAATTATAAAAGATATATAAATACCAATAATTAAAATAAGCAAATATATATAAAAATTTACATTTATATCAAAGGCTTTGTTATTAACTTATACAGTTAAGAGTGTGTAAACAACAAAGTCCAGGAGCTTATGTACCAAATATCTCAGGCAGCCAGCAATATTGCTCCAAGTGTATAGAGGAAAAAAACTAATGTAACGTAAGGTTGCAGTATAATTGATTACCAGGACTATTTCTATACAGATTAGAACATCTTTCACTAATCTTTTTTTTAAATATTTATTATGAAAATATGTAATTATTTGTAAGCAATATCGAATTTTGATTAAAAAGATGCCCAAAAAAGTATGCTACATAAAATTTTATTTTTTATCAACTCTAATAGATGTACCCCGGCAAATGTTAATTTATTCATAAAAGTTGAAGTTAAGAAAATTATATAATAATGCTTAAGTTAAGTAGGAAATGGGTCAATTCACTGTTATGGTTCTTGAGAATTTATTGAGTTTGAATTAAATAGTTATGAGCGTTAAGCTTGATTTGGAATTCCAATAATGATTTTGGAGTGTAGGTGTGTTTGTGTCTGTGTGTGTGTGTGTGTGTGTGTGTGTAATACAGCAACAATATAGAAGTGGCATAATATTACGGAATAGTCTAGATGGAACTTACCCTGCTACGGTAGCATAGCCAGCGAGTGCCGGTTGGGCGGCTGCAGCGGCAGCAGCGCCATAGGCAGCACGGGCAGCTACCGCCGTATAGGTGGTGGCAGCTGTGGCATACGCCTGCTGCTGGGCCTGAGACAGAGGTGTCTTTAACAGCGGACCAGTGGCCTGGAATAATTTGAAGCAAATTGTGTGTTAAAGGGGGCAAATTTATATCTAAGGCAACGGCAACGACAAAACTAGCGACAGGTGATAAAGAGATAGAGAGCGCAAAATGGCAAAAAGAGTTAAAAAAACCTAAACCGAAAAATTATAAGTATATATACTATGTATATATATATATATATATATATATATATATATATATATATATATATTTATATATATATTTGTATATATATTTATATACATATTTATATATATATTTAAATAGTATATTAATTGAACGTAAAAGGGAGTGCAAAACAAAATGATAGAGTGATTATAAATATATGCATATATATATATATTTTTTTTTCTTTTTGTATATATATATATATATATATATATATATATACATATATATAGGTTGTGGTATAAAGAAAAATATTTATATATATTTGGAACAAAGGGTATAGTATAACTAGAGCGAATTCGAACTACAAACCCAAGATGCCAAAAAAGGATTTATATATATATATATGTATATATATAAATATATAATATATATATATATATATATATATATATATATTTCCAAGGGTATACATAAGTAAGTAAATGCTACAAACAAAGCGCCAGAAATTGTGCAGGGTACAATTATACAAGACAATAAGAGCTTAGGGCTAATGTTAAGATTAATAAAATATAACGATAACTTATTATTTGAGGGGGAGGGTGCAAGACATAAAACGCAGTTACACAAAATAATACATATATATATATATATACATGTTTATATATATATATATATGGATATTAAATATAGTATATAAATCAATCAAATAAAATGCATAGCAAAAACAAAATAAAGGACAATCAGAGAAATTTTTTTTTTACAATACAAAATATAACGTAATAACAAAACACACACACAAATGTATCTAATGGAACTTTTTTAAATGGTATTTTTTCAAAAATAATTTCTAGCTAAAAATGAGTAATTTTTTTACCAAAACATTCTGTGGTACCGGAATGCGGTTGATCGTATGTGGGGTACTGTTTAGCGTAGTCACAGTGCGGCGCTGTAAGTATTTTTTTTATTTGATTTTTTTTTTGTTTGTTTTTGTTTTTTTCGATATATATATATATAGAATTGATTTTTGGTTGCATATATATTTTTTTTCAACGATTTTTGTAGTTTTTGTTGTGGTTGTTGTTGCGTTTGTTGTTGTAACAGTCGTGAAAGTAACAAAGAAAAAAAGTAGAATACATACTTAGTAATTTACGAAAAATGTTTAGAGCATTGAAAAATATTATAGTTTTTTTTTAATTAATGCTACTTAAGTATAAATTCGTTTCATTATTTTTAAGTATGTTAGCCATATAAATATTTATATATATATATATATACATAAATATATATAGATATATATGTATATGTGCGGGTATATAAAGTGATTGCAAAAGCAAATGTAAAACATAAAAATGTAGAAAATTACTTGCGTTGAAAAGTTTTGATTTCATGTCAAATGTAAGACAAGTTAAACCCTTTATAGCGCAGTGTTGTAGATCTGCAACACACCGTTTAGAAGCCATTATCTTCCAGTGTGTATTGGCAAATTTTAAAAATATATTTTATTGTTGTTTAGAAATAATCATGTTATTAAAAAAAAATGCTGATCACTCTTAATTATACCAAAGAACACAAAAATATTTATTTTTTTCGTGACTTTTGTAAATTTTAATAGCTTGAATTTTTGTGCAGTTTCCTTTAAAAAAAAAAAGTATTAAAAACAATTGTTTTATTGAAACTATTGGACATTATTAACAGGTATATATTCTATTTTTTATTTATTGTCGAATTTTGGTAATTGGTCCATTACAGCCCGAGAAAATCAGCAATTTCGCTGTGTTGCAGACACAGTTTTTCTTGAAAAAAAACATGGTAAAACCGAAATGAAAGAAAAAAATTTACGCCAAATAAATAATTTTTTGAAAATGGGAGTTGTTGCGCTTTAAAGGGTTAATAAAAAAAAAAATATTAAAAAAAATTCTCAATAATATATTATATTTTTCAGTAAATATGGTTATTTGTATATATATTCTTTTTAAATTTTTTTCTAGTTTTGCAATCTTTTAAAATATGTGAGAGCAAGAGAGATAGAGCGTCATGCAAACGGTATGCTTGCGCCCTGGTCTGGGCCTGTGTTGATTCAAATCTTAAAATTTTCTTGAATTCTACGCGTGTAAATGTTAGTGTTATATATGTAGCTTTATAAAGTAAATAAATTAAAATAATAATAAAAAAAAAAAATATGCGTTAACAAAATGAATTATAAGGATGCAAAATAGTTAGAAGATATGGCCTTATAAGCAGTAGTTTACGCAGAATTAGGACTCAACTGTACGAGTACAAATACATAAATACAAAAGTATCTAAAAACATAAAAACGATTCGGTTTTTCTCTTTTGCATTTAAAGAATTAATAAACATAAAATAAGAGGTTTAATTTTAAACATTTTTGATCTTTTACTCATTTTAGCTGTGATTTATATACTTTGTGTATTCGATTATACATTTATTGTACAGACGCTTTTCCAAGACCAGTAAATAAAATTGATAAACAAAATGTGAAACTAAAAAGAGTTTGTATATACATATATATAAATATATATATATAGATACAAACTGTATATCTTAATGTGATGGTGGGTACGAGAACTATATATATACACATATATAGTAATATATATATAAAAAGTGTCTATCAAAATTGTTACTGAGCTTTATCAAAGAACGCGTAGTTAGTTTGTAAAATATAATTAAAAAAAAAAAAACATCAAATAAAAAATTAATGAAATTAAACCAAAGTTAATCCATATAAATATATAAATACAAATAAAATAAAAATCTAAGGTCAAAACCCAAGTGAAAATGTTGCTGTCTTTCACAAGTTACCAAATAAAATTAGAGTAAAAAAAAACAAAAATATACATTAAGAAACAAAATATAAATATTCAATTAAATGTATATACATAAATATGATATATATATATATTATATATATATATATATATTATATATATACGTTTAAGTAGTTGTATGTACGAGCGAGAGATAGAGTAATATATATGTATATATAGTCGTTTATAGAGCGTTCTTCTTTTTAGGGCATTAATTTGTATAAGTTTCATTACATTTAATATGGCGGCTGGTTGTGCGGCTGGAACTTCAGTGACCGGTTTGGCTGCCTGTAAGATTTATATATATATGTATATATATGTATGATATATATTTGTATATATGTATATATATATAATATATATAGAAAGAGTACGTATAGGGGATATTTATATTGCCTTATTGTTATTATTTTTCTGTTGCTTTTACTATAAAACTAACCAGCTTCAATAAAAAAAATAAAAAAAAATGAATTCAAAACAAAAAGCATATGATAACTTATGTATATATGTATATATGTAGGGTTCTTATATGCTAAACCTAATTAAAACTAAGGTATATATATATTTATTATAAATAGTAAGGAAGGTGTAAAAAAATTTGTAAAAATTTACCTGGAAGCGTAGATTTGGATCAGCGGAAGCAGCAGCTGCTAGGAAGGGATCATAGTATACGCTGTGTATGTGTGTATGTGTGTGTGTGTGTGTGTGTGTTCGTAGAAGAAGGATAATAATAAGATTAAAAAGATTAATAATTGACTTTTAATTGATATATACATAAGAGTTTATCAATGACAATCGAACCAGATCAAAAAATATTTGTTTTTCATTAAAATTCATTTCATCTGCTTCGTTAATCATTTTTTTTTCTATTTTTAAATTTTAAGCACTTAAAAGCAAAATTCAAAATTTTCTTTATATTTTTATATTTGTTTTTAATTATAGTTATTATTATTTTTAATAATTTTTTATATATATATATTTTTCATTATTTGAAGTACATTTAATTATTATTTTTAACGCACTTGTTTGTGTGTGTGTGTGTGTGTATGTGTATGTGTGTGTGGGGTTAGAACGCTATGAGATAGACAGCAAGAGTAAAGTTTTGTCTAACCACGTTTCAAGTTAAAATAATATTTTTATTAATTTTCTTTTTATCACCGAAAAAACTTTACCCTTTATCTATCTTATTTATTGTATCGGATGCATTTGGGTAAGAGATGGTATTAAAACTTAAAAGAAACATAAATTAGTCCTAGCAACAACCCGCCTACCTAAAATATATCAGCGCAACCTAAACCTATACCTAAATCTATGCCTGAACCTAAGAATAGGTATAGACCTAACCTTATCAATGATATATCTAGATATATCTTTCGGTGCTAAAGCTGTACCCCAGCTAGAGTTGATGACGAGCTGATTGTTAGATAGCAATGCATACGCACAATACAATTATTTATTTTAAATGATAATAATAGAGAATGCTAGTAGCAAGGATAAACCAACCATAATACATAATACACATTCCAAATATCCTGTTGAAAGTACTACGAATATATATAATTATAGTATAATTATTGCTCGACATCTGCACTTAGTAAGTTGTAAATAGAGACAGAACAGACACAACATGCACCTAGCTAATTAGTTGGGTAGAATTCATACTAAATTATATATATATATTTATATATATATATATATAAGTTATAATGGTGGGTTGCATTATCATCAGTTATTTATTATCATTATCATCATCCATCAAACGCTATAATTATTTTTAGTTATATATGAAACAGCAGCCACAGAAATAACAAAGAATAAAAGTAAGAAAAATAACTCGACTCATTTAACTGTCTTTATATATATGAATATAATAATTATATATATATATATATATATATATATTTATATATATATATGTGTGTGTGTATGTGTATGCTATGGCTATAGAAAATTAAAACAAACATTATCATTATCAGAATACTATAGTTGATATAGTGAAAAACATGCGCGAGAGCAGCAGCAGAAGCAGCAGCAGACGCATTAAAAATTAATTGTTGTATATACTAGTATATAGCATAACTATTTATAAAAATTTGTTTTTAATATTTCAAAAATGTTGATCATACGCCTAGTGGTACATAAAATACAATAACGAGTTTACGTTGAGTTTATTCCATTTGGAAAAGCAAACAAAAAAAGAATATAATAAAACAATGATACAACAACACAAGAAACATAAAAGAACAATAGGAAAATTTCAACGATGCTTTCAGTCAATAAAAAATTCCATATAATATATCTCTATATATATATATATATATTTAAATTCTATATATCAGTTGTAAAGGAAATTATTACTATTATATTTTCTTTGCTGTTAAATTCAGTTCTTTTTACGTGCGTTAATTTGGGTTGCTGCTTTATGTATATATTAAGAAATAATTGTTGTTGTTGTTTTTGTTGTTGTTGTTGTTATTATTACGGTTGCTGTTCATACGAAGTTATGTTTGATTTAAACTTTATACAAGAGACAAGTCTATACTTGCAAGATTGATTTTTTTTTATGGTGAAATGGTACAAGTACAAGTAGTTAAAGTAAAAGGTAACTGGTAATTGGTAAATAATGTGGCGCTATGCATAGATAATATTATTATTATTGTTATATTATGTATTATTATTATTGTGATAATAATTACTGATTAAAAAATAGTTACACACACAAGGTAGCTAGTTGTAATAATTTGTAAAGAAGTAAAACATATTTAAATCACTGCATAGACCATTAAAGAGAGACGCAAACAAACAAAAAAAGTAAAGAGGCAAAAAGAAAGAGAGAGAGAGAGAGTGTGTGTGTGTATAAAAATTAAACAACTTTTAAGGCTATAAACAGATTTGTTGCGCTCGAAGTTTGAATGGGAATTAGATGGGTTGGAGTCTCAAGCTAAAGGATTGATGTGGTTGATATTTAAGTATATGTATATGTGTGTGTGTGTGTGTGTGTAAAATGATGCGGATGAGTGTGGAGCATTTATATTTATATATATATATCTTTATATATGTGTATGTGTGTTTGTGTGTGGTTATATATCGCTAAGTTACAGTTACAGCAGCAACAGCAGCAGGAATGTTAGCTGTAGCACAACATGGCGTATGCGTGATAATATATTGCATGCAAGGCAATCAGTTGCCAGTTTTTGTTGCAACTAGAAATGCAACTGCAACTACAGCTGCACACTTGCTGCTGCTATTACTGTTCATTTGTGTAAGCGATTGAAAACGAGCGAACGAGCGTTGACACCACATGAACAAAAATTAAGTGCGCTAAAACTACATTCAAAAGTATTTAGAGATTATTTAAGTAATAAAAAAAAATGTTTTTTTTTTTTAATAAATAAAATTAAAAACAAGTTACAACTAAAACAAAATAGAAAAAAAAAACTACTTTGTATTTATATATTTTTTTTTTTTTCGTTTTTTCGACCGGCGACGAAAGTTTTGGGAAGAACGTGGTGGAGGCTCTACTTACGGACCAAATCCATGCAAAGCTGCAGCGTTGTTGGCCGCATTGGCCGACGCTGCCATGGAAGCAGCAGCCGCAGCAGCAGCGGCCGGTGTTTGGGATGCCGTTAGACGTGCATAGGCGGCGGCGGCAGCAGCAGCGGTTGTGCCAGCGACTCCAGTATTTTGTGCAGCGGCAGCCGCTGCCAATGATTGCTGCAGGGCCGAGTGTTGTTGTGCGGCAGCAGCCGCAGCACTGCCAGCGGCTGTTGGTACGGCGACGGCTTGTAGCGTTGGCTGTAGCTGAGCCAACTGTGGGGCGAGGGCATGGGCATGTGCATGTTGATGTGTGTGTGCAGCGACGGCGGCAGCAGCGTGCTGAGAGTGTTGGGCAGCGGCTGCGGCGGCGACTGCTGCATGTTGTTGCTGTTGCTGCTGCTGTTGCTGTTGCTGCTGTTGTTGCTGTTGCTGTTGTTGATGTTGCTGCTGTTGTTGCTGCTGATGCTGCTGCTGTTGGGCGGCTGCTGCGGCCACGGCGGCGGCGGCCACTTGACGTTGCTGTTGCTGCTGGGCGGCGGCAGCTGCGGCTGCCAGCACCGGATGTTGGGGATGATGGAAGGGTGTGGCACCGACCACGCCCACATGTCCACGCTGTATGGCAACTCCACGCATGGCAGCGGCGGCTACGGCGGCTGTGAGTCGGCCAAACGTTTATATATATATATATATTTTTTTTTTGGATTTGGATTTTTGAATTGTGTTTTGATATTTTTTCAACGATTTATACACAATATGTTTTTACCAGTGTGTATGTGTGTGTGTGTGTGTGTGTGTTTTGTACGTGTGTGTAGGTGTGTATGCACACGTATTACATGTAATACATGTTTTATGTGTGTATGTGTTTGTACGTTTGGTTGTTTTGTTTGTTTGTTTGTTTGTTTGTTTGTTTCGTGTGCAAAAAGTAGAAAAAAAAGGAAAAAGAAAAGAACATAAAACGCATGCGGTTAGTTTTTTCTCTCTCATTATATAATATATATATGTATATTTATAAAAAATACATATATAACTACGCTATATATATACATATATATGTATATATGTATATATATGTATAATAAAATATATATGTATGTAATAAATGTTTATCTTTATGGCAAATACTAAGCAATATTATGTAGTAATATGTGTGTTCTGTATGTATACATGTTTGTGTGTGTACGTATAGTGTGTAGTGAAATATAGTAAATATATAAATATATATGTTGTAACGATTGAGCAGTAAAATGAAACTTGATTTAATTGGTATATATACATATAACAAATACATAAGACATACGTGAAGTCAGTCCATATAAAGGATGGGGATTCAGTTCCGAAACATACTTAACATTATAAAGATTTAATTACCAAGAAATGCTACGCAGTAGTTCATTTTATCAATAAATATATGTATAATATTATTTTATTAATTATATTAAGTATTAAATATTATGTATATGATTTTAATTAATATCATAAAACAAGATCATCCATCAACAATATGAAAAAAGAAACTATAGTTTACTATGAAACATATTAATATGTTTTATAATAAACTAATCTGTTTATGTATACATATATATATTTATATATAATATATATATATCCTTTATATATATGATATATAGATTATATATTTATATATTTAAAGTTTCATTTGTACAATTTACGTGTGTATTTATGTATGCGGTAAGACTTTTTTTTTTTTTTTTTTTTATATAAGAAACTCATTGCATTTCAGAATTATACAAAATGTTAGAAATTTTTCGTACTATACAAAGCATTAGAAGAAGGATATCAAAATGAAAGGAAGTTGAAGAAAATATATTATATAGTCTATGTATATACCTTCATCCTTCAAGATTAACAATCGTAAATAATAAAGAAACTAGCAAAAAATAAAGCATTTACTATAGTAATAAAGTGCTTGGGTTGAACTAAGTATATAGATAGTACAAAAAAAATAATTAGCATAGTTGATAAATGCAAAAAAAGAGAGAGTAGATAGAGAGAGAGCGTAATTAAAAGAGAATGCTTGCATAAGCAATTTGAAATCAATTTAAATTATAAAATAAAACAAAACGCCTAAATCGTATTTAAATAATTTATTTTCTGTTTTATCGCATTCTACATAGCAGTCAGCTTTTGTTTGTCAGCAAATATATTAAGAACTTCAACATATCATGTAGCTATTGATTAGGAATAACTCTTGTGACCTTAAGGCCGCTGATAACTAATTGGCATTGTGCATGTTAAAATCGAATTATATAGCAGTCAGCTTTTAATTGTCAGGCAACGTGACACTTTTATTGCTCAACGAATCAACGAATCAACTTTGAAGAAACGCAATTAAAAATGAATTTATTGGCCTCATTATGTTGAGTTTTCAGACTGGCCGCAATGACCAGGCAAAAAATCGTGGCTTCTGGTCATAATTGTTAGCCTCAGCTACAATTGTGGCAACGTTTACACTCACACACACACATACACCCACACACATGTACACACAATCAGTTCGGCTTGACAATCAACGCGAACAAATTATAATTGAAATGTTTTTCTTTTTTTATTTTTGTGTGTCGAGGTGTGAGAGTGTGTGTGTGTGTGGTAATGGAATTTCCACCTTGGTTTTACTGAGGACCAAACAAATTGTTGCTTAACCCATTGCCAACAACAAAAATGCAAACTTATTTCATTCGTAAGTAATTAAAATTCGATTTGTCGTATGCAAATTATATGAGCACGTTACATTTTTCTCGATAATATTATATAATTATCGATAATTTTAAAATGAATTTAAACCGAAATGTGAAAATAATTATACAAAATTTTAAATTTTCTTTGTCCTTTTCTTTAAATTTTCAGGCTATTTACAAATTATTTAAAAATAAAGCATTAGATTAAAGCAATCTGTATAACATGCAACAAATTTTGATCGTTATCGAAGTGGGAAACTAGTTTCGATAAAATTCTATTAGCTGTCATCTTTAATTCATTTCTCGACATAATTATGCTATGCGATTTAAGAACTAAAATATAATATAAAAAAAATATTTAAATATATTTTACGTGCATAACTGTAGAGGATATAAAACAAAAGAAGATAAAAGAGAAATAGAAATGGAGATAGGGAAAAAGAGAAAGGGATATAGCTAAAAAGATAACTAATGCTCTATTATAAAAAAGAAATGCCTTAACAAAATGGTAAATTGTCTACCATCACACGATTATATTATGGGTTTACTTTTACTATTTTTCAATATATATATATATATATATTGATATAAATTATATATATATATTAATTACGATTTAAGATACACTATGATTAAAGCTAAAGAACCTTTGTATTTGTAATTAATTTCCATACTTAACAGCTAATTACAGTTGTCAGGTGAATTGCCACTAGTTGGTTTCATTGTTGATTGTTTGGTTGCTTGATTTATTGCTTGATTGACTGATTGATTGATTGATCGATCGATTGGTTGGTTAGTTTTTGGTTTTCAGGATTTTATATGTATAGATTAGTTCTTTCTCTTGTGTTTGTTTTTGTGTGTGTGGTGTGAGTGGTTTTGTGCCTAGCCGTAAAACAATGCAATCTCAGGGGCACCAAAACATTATGCAATACATGTTTAAATATATGTATGTATGTATATGTATAGCTATGTATGTGGTAAGTACTTAGCATGTAGTCAAACCCAAATGCGTAACCAAAATTAACAAGACAACAAATATATGTATGTATATAGCATTGTAGATATGTTTGTGTATGTGGTATATAGTATATGGTATAGATCCCATAGCTAACTTGCAACTTGTTGTCTAACTGTCTGTTGTTGTCTTTGTGTGTGTGTCTGTGTGTGTGTGTGTGGTTGTTTGCTCTGCAATTTCTTTCGCTGTATGGGTGCGTGTGCGTGTGTGTGAAACAACTAACTGAGTTTTGTCAATTTTTGAATTCTGCTTTAAGTCTTCTTTTTTTTTTTTTTAATATCGATTCCATATCTTTTTTTTTGGTTTTTTATGTACCTCCGCCGTGTCGTTGCTGCTGCAGTTTGTGCTGTCACTGCTGCTGGCACAGCACTGTGTGTATGCTGTGGATGGCGTGGTGCTAACACAATAGATGTGGCTGCTGGAGCAGCTTGTGGCGTTGCTGGTACACCGCTGTGGGCGTTGCCACCAGGTGCCACAGTTGCTGCCTGTGCCACAGACAATGGTACCGGCAATGGCATCGGTGTCAATGTTGCTGCACCAGCACCAACGGGTGCACCCAAAAATGGCCATGCGGCTGCTACCGGTAGGCGATAACCTTAACGTTTCCATATATACGTTCATTAATTTCGTTAACAGATTTGGTATAACAATCAATGGATACTTGTGTGTGTATTTATATACATATATATATATATATTTATATGTATTTAAAGGGATTTATTGTTGTGTTAAGTAGCGACTGTTTTTAAGTGTTGTTTGTGTTTGTATTTACATATCAATAACTCTTGGGATGCAATGTGTTTGTGGCAATTTCATTTGAATTCAGTTTTGTGATTTCACTTAGAACTAGTGCTAAATTAAGCTGATTTGTACGCGACGCAAGTTACCAGTTACATACATTCTTATGTAATGTAGTATGTATGTGTGTGTGTGGGTGTGAGTGTGAGCGTGAGTGTAAGTGTTGGTGTTTACATAATAAGTAATAATTAATTACGCTAAGGAGCATTTCCGACAATGTTCAGACCAAAGTACCAGACCAAAAATTATGTCAAAACGTGAAACGAACTCAGGACAATATTTTTTTTAATAAAAAGTAAATATATCAAAAAAAAAATAAAAAATATATATAAAATATAAATTTTAATAATAATAAATATATATTTTTAACAAAACGCACATACAACAAAACTTTGTTAAAAAAGTGTCAAACAAAATTATATTGATTGTTCAGATATATATGTTATATAATATAAATATATATATATATATATATATATATGTTATATAACATATATCTATAATATGTAATAAATGTTTATGTGTTCATAAATAGTATATATTATAATAGTTATAATAATAATAATAGGTGGTATGGTGGTATGCATAAGACAACACAGCCGCAATATGCTAAATTCATAACTATCATTTGATGATTACAACATAATCATCATCAATATTTTTATCATTAACATCATCATTATCATCAAGACATTAATATAGGGGGTGACGCGCCTGTTTTATAATGGGTTTTATTTTTTAATCATATTATTCTTAATTTTTAAAAAATTTTTTAAGGGAAAAACTTTTAGTAAAAACAAAATATATATGAAAAAAAAAAACACAAATGTATAAGTTAGCATATTATCTTTAAGGTGTATATATATATATATATATATATATATCACATGTATTGTTTGTACACAGTTTTAAAACCTAATCACAAAGTTCACAAAGAAAACAAATTTGCATAAAGTTTTTCCATTCTCTGTTGCAATGCCGGAAAATGACCTTCAACTGCTATATAGTATAACCCAAAGTGTAAAATTATATTTACTTATATAGTTATATATATTATATTATATATGAATTTATCTCAAATATATGTATATATATAATATAATAGTTATATGTATGTTTCATTTGTCGCTTAGTAACTAGAAAGTATTATGAATATAGTTTTTGTCTTAAAACTAATTTTAAAAACTCAAATCGTTTCCTAGTATACTTTAAAAATAGCTTATTGTATATGATTGAGCGTGTGTGTGTGTGGGTGTGTGTACGGTGTACGTGTGTGTATTTATATGTATTTGCAGTTAATTGTATTTATATGTTAAATGTTGTGTGTTGTTTAAACAAAATAGAGCAGGCAATAAATACAAAATACAAATTTTAAGAAAATAAAACAAAGAAAACGTGACAAAACGCTTACCCTCAGGCCATTGTACGCAAACTGCATGAATTTGTTGAATAAAATTGTTGTTTGTTTGTTGGTACGTTGGTTTGGTTGGTTGATTTGTTCATTGGTTGATTGGTTGGTTGGTTGGTTGTAGTTATTGATTTTGTAGGCATGGAAAAAGTCAAGAGAAAATATTTATATTATTTTATATATTTTGAACAAAGTTTTCTTTTTATATATATTTTATATATATAGTTTTTTTTTTTTAAATAAATAGTTTTTTTTTTATTATTAATACATAACACACGCAGCTCAATTACATTTACAAGTTATTATTTTATTTTTATATATAATATATAAATAGTTTTTGTTGTATATATATATATATATGTTGTAGGCCGTGCTAATGCAGTTACAGATTAGTTTAAAGATATATATATATATATTTAGTATTTATATATATATAAATTTCGATACATATTTAAGATGCTTGGAGTATGGTTGGTTGTTTTGGTGTGTGTTTAGTTGTGTGTTTGTTGCAGCACTGAACATGCATTGTTACTGCAGTTGAATGTTGTAGAATGCTATTGTTGTTGTTGTGTTTAATTTCTTTTTTTTTGTGTATTTAATAGATATTTTTTTTATTTTCCGCTTTTATGTATGGAATTTTTAAAAAACGGCTTTTGGCTGCGCATAGCCCATAAAAGTATGCAGCAAATAAAAAATGTAACGTTTTGAGGTTAAATTGTGCAGAAAGAGAAATTTTTGTTGGTTAAATTCACTTTGATTTTGAAATAAATTTTGAAAGAGTATTTGATTTCTGCTCTTTGAATTGTGTACATGTGTTGGTACAAAAAAAAAAAAGAAAAGAAAACACAAAACTGAAAATAATAATATATATATATATCGATTGCTTTACACAAAATGCTAGTTAAATAACAAACAACAAGCCCAAAATGCTTTATATCTCATATACATATACTGTCTGTTTATTTATATATGTATATGTATTCAAAGCAATCGACTCAACGATCGACATTAAATAAATACCAGAGGTAGAGGAGTTAGAAGTTGTGGGGAAAATAAAAAGGATATAACTAGCATAAAATGCAGTAAAATACATGTCACAAAGACAGACAGACACCAAGGCAGACAGACAGACAGGCAGGCAGGCAGTCAGAGTGGCAGTTGGTTGTCGTTGTTGTTATTGTGTTTAGTTCCTGTTGGTTGGGTGTCGCATTAAGTTTAACATGTCAAAGGATCAACAATAAAGAAAATAATGAAAAAGGAAGAGAAATCTACATACAGTACATCTATATAAGGGGTAGTTAGGGGGGGTAGGTAGGGAGAAGACACTGATGTCCATGGTTGGGTGTTTGAGGTGCCATCGTGTAGTGTGTGTGGAAATCAACATACGAAGTAGAAGACAAACTTTCTATGAAATGCACACACAGCATGTGTTTTTCTCTGTGTATGTGTGTGTGTGCGCGTGTATGCGAAACGAACACATTTGCATAAAAGACAACAAGCAGAGAGCAAAAAATAAAAATAAAACGTTTTCTGCAACGACTAGAGGACGTGGAAATAGGAGACGCATCAGAAGAACTTCGAAGAAACTTTGTTTTTTTTTCCATATCCTCCTTTTTTTTATTATTATTATTATTATGAAATTTATGGGCAACGCTTTGCAACATGTTTGCAAGTTTGTGGTTTATTTATAATTATCCTGACTGAACGATTCATCCCATAGCACCTATACGTACCAAGTACCTTTCACATTGTCCTGACAAACGTGAACTCTGGCATACAGCTTGCAGCTAATGTTACAGTGCAGCAAGTGGACTCAGTATGAAACGTGATATTGTAAGGGGCTATACTACAAGATAGTTACTACCAGTTCTCGTACTACCTTTTACAGTATTACCAACTATTCTACTACCTCTTTGCCTCTCCTTCTCTGTGTGTGTATGTGTGTGTTGGTTTCCTTGTCTGATGGTTGTACATCTATTTCTATAATACGCTGGTAGCCGCATAAATAGCAGAGCGTCCCAATGGACAAACATACACAAGGACACATACATACATACAAATACACACACACACACACACATACATGTCTGGCAAGTTGCATTTAGTGCAACGTAAATGAAGCGTATTACGTGCATAAGGCAAAAGGAAGAAACAACTAGCATACAGTAGAAAGAAGATTGAGGCAGGCAAATGCCAAGTAAAGGCAAAACACCCAAAGAAGCTGCTGGCCACACAAAGTATAAAAAATAAACTAACAAAACTATATATATACGTGGAGAGAGAACCAAGAGAAAAAATAAATAGAATGGACCAAAAACGCAACCAGCAAACTTAGCCGCATGCACTAGCAGAAGCAGCAGTAGCAGCAACTCATGTCCTGACAGTAGAGTTCGTCCTGTGTCCGTCTGATTCTGTGTATCTGACTTTGCCTGGATCTAAGTTTGTTGGCAATACAAAAGCATTTTGCATGTTCTGTCCACATGGAGGCAAAAAACTCCTTGATACCAGCTGCTGGCAACGTTTGAGCTGCTGATATTGTTGTTGCTGCTGATTCTGTTGCTGCTGCTGATTCTGTTGCTGTCGTTGTTGCTGCTTCAACCAGTTTGGTTACAGTTGTGTTCATTTTGGTTTGAGTTCTTTTTAACAGTTACTGTTCTTATTGTTGTTGGGTCTTACTGGGGTTTGGTTCGGTTGGTAAGCGGCTTATCGTATTTTGAACGAAACTAAAGTATAGATTTTGCGCTGTGAATACCTTTTAATGGCAACTTGCATGGAAAGACGATTTAATCAGCAGTATTATTTATTATACATGGGATGGAAAAAGTTTCTTTCCACTGGTGCTACTGCTGCTGTTGCTGCCTGCTTTTACCCCTACTACACACACTCCTAATGTTTCTTAGAGAGAACTTTCGAGGCAGCAACCACAACTTCAAATGAAATTGTGCGCAATGCACAAGAAAGCATTTAATATCCAAAGAACTTCTAACTGACAAAACTTCCCGAAAAAATAAAACCAAATTATAAAAAAGTATACATAAAAAAAAAATGAGAGTACAAGCCAAACGATGAGGGCCCAAAAAAGTATGCTATAATTCTGATCTAAGCTACAGATAAATATGAAATTCTATAAACATAAATGAAACAAAATTGTAACTGTTGTACATAACAAGGAGACAGAAAGAGAAAGAGAGTGAGATATATATAGAAGGAAAAAGGAGAGAAAGGGATAGAGTAAGAGAACAGTTATATCAATCTGAAGTCTATCTAAAATTGTACTCTATAAAAATCAGTTTACTTCTTCCTTGCCGTTTATAGAGCGGAGAGCGTAGAGTACCTTAAAAAAATATTTTCCAATGAAGCAAATTGCTTCGCTGCTTTCATGCTAAAACTGTGGGTACATTTATTAAAGCATAGTTATTTTTTTTTTTATCAGATAGTTAAGAGTATTAATTATAATATTCGTTTTTTTGTTTTAATTGTTTTAGGTATGCTTTTTCTTAATTATCATGCCACCCATTGAGCGTGCAACATGCAACAGGAGCGGTTGTGTATCAATTTTATAGGTAGGACTGTGGGTTTATTGGGTGCCTAGGTTTAATAGACAGCAAAACATTGAGTGAAGGATTAATTATGCAAAGTATATATTGTAATCCATTATATAAATGTTTTTCTTATATGAATATATATATATATACATATATATATATATATATGTATATATATAATATGTATATGTAATATATATAAATATATATATATAGATGGTAGGTTGGCAAGCAATTCACAAGACATATATTGATATATATATATATTGAGTATATGCAATTTTCATAATTGATTTTGTTTTAGTTTTATTTCGTTCTCTATTTGATTTGCTCACCTAGAGCTGGAGCCGGTATGGCACCGTCTTTGGTCAGTACAACTGTGTGGTGTGTGAGAGAAAACAATATGAAAAAAAGGTAGATATATATATATATATATTTGAAATATAATGTATTCATTATCATAATGTCTGTGTGTGTGTGTGTGTGTGGGTGTGTGTGTGTGTGTATTCAATAACTTGGTTGTATGTGTTAAATGTTATAAAAAAATTCAAATGCAAACATTAAAATAAACACAACTTCAAAAAAAAAGAACAACACAAGAAATAACATAAAAACAAACACAAAAATAGAAAAAAAATTTATATATATATGTATAAGAAATGTTGTGTTTCCTTTTATGTGTGTCAGTGTGTGTGTGTGTGTTATTGGCATGTATATTTAAGCGGCCGCAAAACTTATCAAAAACTAGTTAACGTATGTATGTATGTATGTATGTATGTATGTAAGCGTGTATGTGTATATATGTGTGTGTATGTAAGTTAAGCATTTGACAGCAATTGCCAGCAATTTGGCCAAAAAAAAAAAAAAACAAAAAATACTTGGCATGTGCTTCATAGTATTGTTGCACCATATAGAACAAGTTCATCAAAACCAATTCAAAAGAAACAATGAACAAATTTTATTTTTTTGCTTTGCTTTCCTACTTGTTTTTACTATTGAGTCAAAACATTTTCATTAAATGCGAAAGTAAAAAAAAAAATAGAAGGAACAACAAAGAAAAGTTAAAATAGTAAAAAGAACACGAAACATTCGACGGCAACTCAAATTTTATAGCAGCCACCAAGAAAGGAGAGAATTTGATGTGAAAAGTTCAACATCGAAACGAGTAAATAGAAACAGAAAACATAGAACATAGAATACAGAATACTGAAACAAAACACAATAAACAAAAAAAAAAAAAAGAAGAAAACAAAAATGAAAAGTCTGGCAGCACTAAAATTACAAATCAAATACAATTACAACAACAACAGCAATGGCAATGGCCAGTCAAAATGTTACGATACATTTTTTTGTTCTTCTTGTAAAAGTTCTTCTACTATTTTTATTGGAGTTTCTTAATAGTTATTGTTGTTGCTGTTGTTGGTTTTTTTCTCGGTTGATTGTTGATTATTGTTGCTGTTGTTTTTGCTGTTATTTTTAAGTTGCTGCTTGCGTGCTTCTCATTTCTTTTAACAATTTCTCTTCTAGGCCAGACGTAATTGCATTTCTTTGCTGAACATTTAAAACTTCTTTCGCTACATGGCTTATACTTTTAGCTTAATATGTACTAGTGTTATATATATATTAATGTGCGTGTGTGTGTGTGATTGTGAGTATATGTATGCGTGTATGTGTGTGTGTTTGTGTATGTGTATATGTGTATGATGTGTGAGTTAGAGCAACTTACCGTTGGGTACTGCTGTCACTTTTTTGGTTTGTACACGTGCAGTGGCGTTATTCACCTTCACATGGGTTATATTTGGTAACGATACAGATACATATATGCATCAACATATACATATAAAAATATATATGTTGTTCATATCAGAAATCGCATGTATATAGAGAATGTAGAAATATATATAAAATTATGTGTTAGTTAACAATTAACAATTCAATGAGAGGTAAGGTGTATATGATATGCTATGCAAGTGTGTATATATTTATCTATATGTGTGTGTATGTCTATATGTGTGTGTGTATTTTTTAAAGCTATGTTAAATTGAGATTAAAGCTATTCAAACTAAACACGAACTATTATATTTCACTTGAATTTATCAGCGCAAAACAAATTTTGTTGCAGCCTTTTAGGAGCTGCTGAATAATATTCATTTGCATAGTGCAAACAATAATATATAATTAAAAAGGAATTTCTTTTTAGAAAATTGCTGGCACAGCACAAAAAAAATTATATATAAAACAGACATGGGCTAACCCTCTATATAAAATCAGTTTATTTATATAAATTTATATTAAAAGAAAAAAATAAATAAAAAAAGAAAACGCATTTTCAGCATATTTTAAGTACCAATTATTTGCGGCTGTCCATTTAACATTAATAAAAAGAAAATGCGCGATAAAATGCAAAAATATACATATACATATATATATATATATAGATATATATGCGTATACATTTATAAAAGTTTAATTAATTTTTAATTAAAGGCAAATGAAACAGAATATAAACTGTTGAATTATTTAACAATTAATCAGAGTTCGTTTAAACAAGGCTTTTGATATGGCTCGTCGCCTGCAGTTCAATTAAAATCAAATTGATTTAAGGAAGCAAAAACAGAAACACAAACAGAAACCGAATCTCAGCCAAGTTAATGAAATGTCAAAAGAGAGAAACTGTGAAAAATCAAAATTAAACTTTATACAAGAAACATGTCGACACGCAAGTGGCAAAAGTTGAAATTACAATTTTCATTATTATTATTACTGCTATTAGATTCTTCCGGATTTAAAACGATATATTTCTTCTATACATGTGTATATATATAAAAATATATATATATGTATATAAAAAAAAAAGTAGCAAATGATGAAACCTTGTGATAGTTTTGTCAATTAGTTTGCAGATAATATAATAGACTGCCATGTGACCAGAATGTATATAAGTGTGTGTATGAGTGTGTGTGTGTATTTGTAAGTGTATGATATATGGTATTATGGTATTTATGATTGTTGCATGCACCCACCTCGATTTTGCGTCCCTCAACCACGGTGCCGTGTAGACGTTCGCGTGCTCGTTCTGCATCGTTGCTGTTAGCGAATGTTACAAAACCGAATCCCTGCCATTCGCAATCAAACATGCAATTAAAGAAACATATAGAGTGAACATATATATGTATATATATATATATATATATATAAATATACATACATATACATATATTTGTGTGTGTATGTTATATATATATATATATATATATATATATATATATTTAAAAATATAAATAGATATTACGACTTATAGAGAAATACAGATTTTATACGTAAGACGTAACGCTATGCTACAATATACACACAAAATCAAAGAAAAAATGAATATATATAGTATGTATCTATATATTAGAAGAATTATAAGAGAGTAGGTAGAGTCAGACAGGGTTTAGAGGCGGGCAGGAGGCCAAGGACATGCTGGGACAGCATCAGCATCTTGGAGCATGCATCAGCGCCTTAAATTATGCACATTTTACGTATAGCGTACCTTGCTGTGGCAACAGCAACGGTAACTATGCAATTATATATCCTTCTAAGGATATAAGTAGACATATTTACACACACATATATATATATATATATATATATATAGATATATATGTATATGTGTATATGTATATAGGATTAGATGTGTAAGCAGCTTGGCAGCTTGGATAATGCTGTTTGGAGCATTGGATTGCTGTTGCGGCTGCTGTTACTGTTACAACATACACAAAAAAAAAAAAAATAAATAAATAAATAAAAAATAAAGGACATTTTTGTGACAACACGCCAAGGTTGTCCCAGGCAACGTCGCGGCAGAAAATAGAATAAAGTATAAAGATGTATAGAATGAAAAGAGAAGCGAGCAAACAAGGACTTCACTTGACTATACTTCAAGTGCTCGCTATGTGCATAATTTAAATGAATCGTGCAACATTAAGTGGCAAGCGCCTGGCAACACTTACCTTGCTACCGCGTTCATTGAAAATGATTTCCACGTCCAAAATGGTACCGAATTGCTGCAAGCGAAATAATAAATATAAAGAAATAGAAGAAGGAAAACAGAGAAAGGAAAACCAAAGTTAGTTCAGGATTTATTCACATTGTGTTAGCCACTTTGTAAAAACTTACTCCAAACATGGCACGCAGATCAGGATCCCTGAAGCGAAACGGTATATTGGACACGTGCAAGCGCTTGGGCTGACTTTTGGCATCCAACGATGCGGCGGCAGCAACAGCAGCGGCCACTGATGATGGGACTAGAGCATTGCTTAGACTGCTAACAACATTGGTTGATTGGACAGAGGCGGTCATAATGCCACTGGCTGCTGCAGCGGCAGCATTGAGATGTGCAATCACTTGCGAGGTGCTTGCGGGCACAACACAATTGGCAATGCTATCCAAACCGGTTGTGGGCAATAATCCTGTTGAGACGCTGCTGCTGGTTGCTGCTAAGGTGCCGCCTGCTATGGATGTTGCTGTCACTGATGTTGCTGTTGTGGGACTGCTACTTATATTGAGCGATTGCTGTTGCTGTTGTTGATGCTGTTGCTGTTGTTGCTGTTGCTGCTGCTGTTGTTGCTGCTGTTGTTGTTGCTGAGCTGCTGCTACTGCTGCTGCTGCAACTACAGCAGCTGCTGTTGTTGCTGGTGGCGTTTGCAGCAAAGGTTCACCGCTAGCAATTGGTGATGTGTTGCCCGATGCATTGTTTTCATTGGAGATGCTACTGTTATTGCCAGTGCTATTAATTGTGGCAACTGTTGCTATTGTAACGCTGGGCGTTGAACTGCTCAGCGGTGAACCTGGTGTTACAACGCCAACACCAACGCCACCGCCAGCACTGCCGCCGCCGCCGCCACCACCTGTATTGCCACCAGCGCTGCCCCCAGCACCGCCACCAACATGTGGCAACGCTGAGCTCTGCTGTGGGTCCGTAGCCTCACTGGCAATCAATACTGTGGACTATATATGATTGAAAAAAAACAGAGAAAGAGAGAGAAAAAAGAAAATTCAAATTAATTAGTAAAAAGTGGTTCACATTTTTCATTTTGCATTTCGCTTTTAGTTTTCAATTCTCTCAGCGTGTTCCGAAAATGATTTTCTACATAAGAACACTTAAAAAAAAACTTTATGAGTATAGACTGTACTTTTATATAAGATATATCAAATTATAAACAAAAATCAAAAAAAGCTGAAAAGCTGCCTTCAGTTGCTAAAAACTCAGGTTGATTTCTGGGCTGAAAGGCACCTGATTCCTGCAGCTAAAAGCATTACAAGAAGAGTAACCAAAGTATAAGAGAAAAAAACAAAGTAGAAATTACTGTTAAGAAAAAGCAGCCCGATTAGCCTTTGATAAGCTTTGAATAGAGCCAAAAGAACCCAGAGCTGAAAGGTACTTCTACACATACGAGTAACAGCCATAAAGTAACTGTTTTTTAAGCCATGGTCTACTACCTTGAATTAAGGCTAACAAACGAGCTAACAAAAAATAGTGAAGAAGTTGATGAAAAAACATGGCTGAATAAACAAACCCGCAAAACTCAATGGTTAGCTTTGAGTTACAGCTTCAAAAAGAAGAAAACAAAACAAAAAGAAAAAAAAATGAACTAGAAAGGGAAAGAGGTAGAGGATGAAGTTAGAAAGCTCGATGAGAAAAGCACTCGAAAAATGCAGCTGCAAAAAAAAATAGAGAAAAAATTTCGATTGGTAAGCAGCAAAAATTTCGATCTGCATTGCGATAACTGCTAATATGCCTTAGTAAGGATGCATTATTAAGGATTGGTGAAATGTGGAAAAAAAATTTGTTTTCAGCACAACTTTTGTGTGCTCTCAATGTGGCTTGTTGTTGCGGTTGCAGCAGCACAGCAGTTGCAGCAGCAGTAGTAGTTGCTGCATGGTAAATCGAATGCGAACAAGTGCCGCAATAAATAAACAATTGAAATGAAAATACAATTTTCAAGTGGTTTGCAGACACACAATATATATGCACATATACAACCACACACACACACACACACACACACACGCACTATTATAAGCATCTCTGTGTATGTGGGTGACCCAATAAAAAAAGTTACATAGCACACAACAAATCGACAGACAAAAAGATGGACGGACAGATATATGTATATATATATATATATATATATAGTTGGACCAATGCACTGGCACATTTCTGCCACAGACTTTTGTTGACTTATGCAATAAAACTGTCGCGTAACTGTAAAATGCAACTGCAACTGTAACAGCAACAACAAATTCCCTCAACTGTCTGACAGGCAACAAAATCCCAGGCACGATGCTGCGGAAATGTTTGCATTTGTATTTGTTGCATTATTAAAAACTGAATATGCAATGGCATGTTGCCTATTGGCATTATTGTCAATCAACCAGGCCGACACGCCTACTGCCTCCTCCCCAAACAATTGAGCTGAGCACAGCACTCAACGCGTACACAGTTTTAATAATTTCATATTATTGTCAATTTACGCACACCATAAAGAAGAATAAGAAGACTGTTAGAGGCAAAAGTGAGAAATAAAAGAGAAAGCTTTTCATGTCAAAATGTCAAGTAAAAATATGCAAGGACAAAAAGGATTCCAAGAGAGTTAAGCTTTGATTATAGTAGATAATATATTAAAGGAACTCAATAACTCAATTGCTAAAATAATCAAAGGATAAAAGTTTCAGCGTATGAAAATGACACAGCAGATACTGATCAAGAACATATATATACATATATCGCTTATGAAATAAGCAATTTATTCACACAACTTCAACTTGTAGTTATTATCCTTAGGTTTTGCTTTGATTGCCGAAGGGTTTTCTAGTACTCAATTCGCTTAATGGTATATAAATTCTAATCGCCCCATAAAGTAGGCAATCGAAATGACGCCAACTTAATTTTCGATATCCGTTTCCTGATATTATTAAATGCCCATTGTTTACACATAAATCCAATACAAATTCGTTTCGTTTTTATACGATACGATGCGATGCGATACGATACGATACGATAACGAAACCAATCGCTGTATATCATGACAAAAGTATTTCTACAACTAACAACAACAACAACAGCAACAACAACTAGTAACAACTAACAAGAACAACAACAACTACATACATATATAAAACACAATTCCGTCGCATGTTTAAGGCACATTTTCGCTACATTTTTATTCTTCCCTTTTTGCTTTGCTTTTGCTTTTGCTCTTGCCTTCATTCCTTTCGATCCATTTGCTTATGGGGTAAAGTGAAATGGCGTGAAAAACTTTTGCCGTAAAAATGGCCAACATTCTGTTTAGTAAGGTTTGAGTTTGGTTTTGGTATGAAGCGAAAAAAGTATGCGGTTCTTTCTAGAACAAGAGGGAGTATAAGAAGAAGAGCAAAGGAGTTCGGGATACGGTTACAGTAAATGACATTTAACGCTTTTTAGTTTATAAAAATGCCATTTATAAGGCGCACGCGAAGAGCGAAACAGTAGCAGAAAAAAAAGGTCGCTCGCATTTTGAGATCCCACATCAAAAACAAAAAAAGTAAAAAAATTCTTTGAATAAATTTCGAAAAACAAAAAAAAAAAATATAAAAGAATTCTTAACTCGCCCAAATCAAGGGAATTATCGCAACATGTAAAAAATAAAAAAAAAAATAAGGAGAAAAAAATGGGGAATTCGACTTAAATGTTTTGATTTGAATGCAAAAAGGTGTTGGCATTTGTTATACGAAACACTCTGAGAAAGTGTGTGTGGGGGGTGCGGCGAGGGGGTAGTGTAACGAATTTAAAAAATTGCCTTTTTTTACCACTTGTTTTCTTTCTTTTTTTGAATAATTTCTTTCATATCGTATATTGTATATAGGCTGCATTTAGAAAGGGTTCAACAAGGCTTCAACTGAATTGCTTATATTAAAACTTAAGGATTTGCTTATAGTTTATGAATTAGTATATAATTAAAATTAGTTGTAATATGATAATATAAACATAAATATATAATTTTATAATTATTTATTGGTTGCAGTAAACGCTTTGGTTGCCCTTTAACGTCGATGATGATAGTGCAGAGAGAGAGAGAGAGAGAGCAGATCGGAGCTAGAGAGGGCTCAAACTTTCAACTTGATTTTCTCTTGACAACTCAATTTCATTAATTAATTTATAACAAAAAAAAAAAGGAGAAAAATGTAGGATAATAAAGCCAAAAAGAAAGAAAAATTTCACATTGCAATGCAATTTCTGAGACTTATTAAGCTTTAGTGTAGAATGATGAAACAAAAAGAGATGATGACAATAAAAAATGTTGAAAGAAACAAAAAAAAAGGATACAATGAATGAATTCTACGACTAAGTAGCAGCTGGTCTGCTTAATGAAGGACCTGCTCAGAAAAAGAAACATTATATATATATATATATATATATATATATATATATGTTTGTATGTATGTATGTATATAAATAATATAAAAACAAAGCGCAGAATTTCTGAAACGCTGCAGAAAACCAAGAAACCGAAACCGAAACCATGGCACGTATATATTTCAATTGTTTGCATTCTCTCTCCCCCTCACTCCCTCTCTTTCATTTTTTTTTACACTATTTTGTTATGTTATATATAAATTCGTTTTTTTTTGTACTTTGCGTTTTACTGTGAGCTTTTTTCTTTTGCTTCTTTTTTCTATAGTTTATTTTATTATAATGCTATTGCCCTTGTGTTGGCCAAACTCACAATGCTAAGCACATTCTGTGGGGTATGTGGCAGTAGTTGATGCTGATGCTGCTGCTGTTGTTGCTGTTGTTGCTGTTGTTGTTGGTGTTGCAGTTGCTCCATAGCGTGTCCATTTGTCAGGGATGCGGGTGGCTGTTGCTGTTGTTGCGTGACCAACGCCGTGGCAGTTGCTCCCGTGCCAGTTGCTGCGACTGGGACTGAGACTAGAACGGGCAGTTGGACTGGCACTGCAACTGGTATGGGGGCAACCGCTCCATGGCTAATGTTGTTACTATTCACGTTATACTGTGGCTGTTGTTGTTGCTGTTGCTGTAGTTGTGTTTGCTGTTGCTGCTGCTGCTGTTGCTGTTGTTGTTGTTGTGTTGACAGATTTGTCTGTGATAAATTTGCGGATAACAACAAGGATTTGCGTTTTAGTTGGCATCACAGACGCTTTCTTTATAGCTGTGTGCATGTGTGCAAAGCTGTTATAGTATGTATAAATGTATGCGTGTATATGTGTGAGTGTGTGTGTGTGTATGCATGTGAGTAACTACGACAGGCCAACACCAAAGAACTGCTTATTACATTGCAATATATATATATATATATGTTTATATATATATAGAAGTTATTTAATTTATAGATTTTGGATGCTTTTTTTAAGTATTGATTTTTCTTTTTATAAATATATTTTACTTTTTGCAACATGCCACAAGGTATAGTTAGCATATTGTTGATTTTACTATATAAATATTGTAACTATATAACTATATAAGAAATGTGATACATACATATATATATATATATAACAAAATGCGTATAAAAAAATAAGAAAACTATTAACTAGAACTAGAACTATATTTTTAGAATTGAATTTGTTTTTAGTTTCATTTAAAATTTTGCTAAAATCCTTTGGTACAGGCTTAAGCTAAGATTATACAATAAACGATTATATGGCATACCAGACGAGAATTTAATGTTAAGATTTATATTTATATATATATATTGTGTATATTTGAACTATTAAATATAAAACCAACAACCAGTCAATTAAACCATCAATCAATCATTCAATAACAATTTATCAACTGTCAGAACTTTAAGCAAATGCCTGGAACATAATTCAGTGGGCAGTGGGCAGGGCAGGGGGAAGGCAGCGTGACAAGGCATGGCAAGGCTAGGCTAGGCTGGGCGAGGCGAGGTGAGGCATGTTGAGGCTTGAGATCAAGAGGCCAGTTAGAATTGGGAAAAGAGACAGACAGAGAGAGAGAAAGAGCTATAGACCAATATATATAAAAATGATCCGATAATGCAACATGCGACCAACAAATACATATATATATATATTTATATATATATTCCAGTTCAATATTGAGATTAGTTTTTAGCTGCGTAACCAACAAAACGGGGCGTATGGGGAATTACTTATATGCAGTTTATGAATGAAAACAAACTGTGTGTGTGTGTGTGTGTGAGTGTGTATTGTGTATAGTTAATATAATATAGATATATATAAAAGAGCATATATACAAATAAACAGACTTGATATAAAATCTATATTTAAACTGCAGTTAAAGGTAGTTACAGGAGGTAAAAGTTGCTCACAGATAAAACTTATATTAAAGATTTCGATTCGTATAAAAATTGATATGAACTATACATTATATGCAGCTAATAATGATCATAATGATCAGCGTAGTGCTATCAAAGATATCTACAAAGTATTTTACTTTAATGCAGCAATACAGCAGCAAGAGCAACAACAACAGATTTTTATCTAAGCTCAAATTGTGCATTGCTTTGATTTGTATTGTTATTTGCAGCTGTGTGTGTATGTGTGTGTTTGTGTGTGTATTGCAGTATATAAGTACCTTTGTTTAGTATGTAGCATAGTTAGTACTCTAACCTGTATGAATATGTATGGATTTGTTACCCTTCCACCCACACAGATGCACAGCGCAGAGCTGTTTTCTATGTTTTGTTATTACAAGGATATTGCTTGCAGCGTTTTCAACTGCATTTGTTCAGCTGCATTTGTTGTGTTACTGTTACTGGTTACTGGTTACTGTTAACCGTAAATTGTTATAGCTTATGCAGCAGCTCATGTTCATGCAACATGTTGTTATGTATTATTTATGACAGCTGTATTATTTTAACTATTATTATCATTGTTGTTGCTGCTGCTGCTACTGTAGCTCTTAGTGTTCTTTTGTCCAATTAACATAGAGATTTGGATGAATGTAGAGAAAAAAGCAATATCTCAATTAAAATTTTAAATTGTATTCAAAGTTTAGTAATTGATTTGATTTCATTTGAATATATTTAACTAAATTTATATTATTTAATATATAATTGAATAATTTATAAATAAAATTATTTAAAATTTCTATTCTATTTAATTCAAATAGTATACAATTTATTAGATATATATTATATATATATATATCGCATATTATTTCTGATAATTTTACTAGCATGCCTTAGCTGTAACAATATATATATATAAATATATATATGTAAGCCATTTATAAGTCTAAGGTAAACCAATATTAAGGATGCAATTTTATACAATTGATTTCTGCGTTCAACTCCTTCCCACACACAATTCAAAGGTTTCGATAATCATTTGCTAACTACATATATATATAAAATAGTTGCAAAAAACCAGGCGAATAAAAACAATGTTAAATTTATGTATCTATATTAACTATATATAAATATATACAATTTCTTTTATATATTAAAGTTGTTCAATATATTACACTTGAGTAAAGTTTGTGTGATTTATATGTAAGTTCAGCTTTGCGTATGCGTAATATTATTTGATATGAATATTAAGTTAAATACTTTGAGCACACACACACACACACACGTACACACACAATAAAATATTATACATATATATATGTAAATTGATTTCATTTAATTAAGTTCAACTAACTTACAGAGGAGAACGAAAAAGAGGGAGAGTGAAAGCGGCAGAAAGACAAAGAGTGAGAGAGAAAGACAACAAGTAACAGAAAACAAATAAAATGGCCAAAAATTGTGAGCCAAATTTTATTGCCAATCATATTAAATATTTGTTTATATGTTGCAGCTGCACTGAATTGCCATTAGTTTCAATTCCAATTGAATGCAAATAGTTTGTATTTGTATGTATGTATGTGTGTGTGTGTGTGTGTGTTTGTGTTTTTATTTGTTTAGCTCTGCTTGTATGTATGTATGTGTGTGTGTGTGTGTGTGTGTCACAAACACATACACAAATTAAATGTTACACAAAAGCTTAGCTGAAAAATGCTTTAAGCTAATCTGTTAAATTATTCAATTGCACGAATCAATTTCAATAAGTAAATAGCTTACTCCTTTTGCCACGCCCATTTTTCCTATTATACTGTGGGCGTGTTCAAATTAAGACATAAACAAATAAAGAATTGTATACAATTCCCAGCAATTGCATATGAAAAGTCAACTTAATTTTGATATTTTCATATTTTTATTTGTTGCTCTTTTTTGTTTCTATTTCTCTTTGTTCTATGATATTTCTCTGTTTTTAGAGAGTAGAAAATTGTATCTAAGTATAAAGTTGAATTTCAAAATTAATATAAGAATTTGGTTATTGTTGTTGATGCTGCTGCTGTTAATTGGGAACTGTATTTTTTTTTTCTATTTTCTGTTATATTTTTAATTAGAGTAAAAAAAAGGAGGAAATAAAAACAAACACACACACACACATACAGAAACAGAATATAATAGGGGAAAACGTATGCGAACATCATAAACTACAGAAGCTGAGCGAAATGTCCTGCAGCGGTGCATGTTGCTGCTGCCGTGCATAAACTATAACAGCAGCAGCAACAAGAGCACCAACAACATGGACAAAGGCGATGTGCTCGACCAGCAACTAAAAGTATGCTACAAAAAAATTTGAATGCAAAATTTTAAGCGAAAGCTTCGCATGTTTTTCTGTCAGGGATTGTGTGTAGTATGGTATAATGTACTGTGTGTGTGTGTGTGTGTGTGTGTGTGTGTGTGTGAGTGCGTGTATGACTGCTGCTGTGTTGTTGTTTTTTACTATTGTTCATTTTGTTGTTGCTGCTGCTTGTTTTTGCAACGATATTCGCATTGCATGCGATTAAAAATGTAAAAGCAACAGCTACAAAAATGTTTATACGCTACGTATACGTTCATGTATGTGTGTATGCGTATATGTGTGAGTGTGTGAGTGCGTGCTGGTGCATACTTATAGGCGCAGCAAGTACCATTGACTACAAAATGGTATTCAACCCAAAACCAAATCAGACCAAAGTCAAATCAAATCAACTTAAATTCAAAATCAAAGCAGAGCAGAGCCAAAGCAAACCGTACCCAAAAAATAAAACAAATGAATAAAGCCATAACCAAATGAAATGCTACAAAATGCATAACCCAAATACAAAAACAAATAGAAAAAAAAAACATTAACTCTCACGCACACACACTAATACACACAAGCACACTTTCAGTTTTACAAAGTTATATATAAGATATAGAAATGAATATAAAAAAATATATAGTTACTCTTAGTGAGTGTGTGAAGTGTATATATATGCGTGTGTGTGTGTATGTGGTTGTGTTTTAGGTAGTAGTAGTTCGATGTAAAGTTGACTCACCTTTTGTTGCATATACAATGGCGCATTAACAACAACGCCTTCGGCAACGCTAGTGGCTGCTGCCACTGTTGCTGGTGCCGCACCCGCGGCTACTGTGTTGACATTGCCTGGAGCTGAGGCCTCACCGCCAGCTGCCTTTAACTGGATGCCAGGCTCAGTTTTGATTGCGGCTGCTGTCACGGCCAGCGTTAGGCTCTCAGCCGCTGTGGATGCACCAGCAGCAGCAGCTGCAGCAGCCGCAGCAGCCGGCACTGGAGCGGCGGCATAGCCAGCCGGTGCACCAGGAAATGGCGCAACGCCGGCCTGCACCATGTGCTGTAATTGAAACCAATACAGAGCGAGACAGAAAAAGAGACATAGTAGAAGAGAAAGAGAAAGATAAGGGTAATGGATTAGTATGGAAAATATTTTGGATAATTTTATAAAATTTAAAACTATATAATGCGTATTAGTTAATATATATATATATATATATACCCTATGCCATAACACAAACAGGTATATCAGTTTGATGTTATAAATGCTGTCAGCATATTATTTCTCTTTCTTTATAAACTGAGTATATACAAAGAAAGAGAGGGGGAAGTGATTAGTATAACAATTTGCGCATAAAAGTAATAAAAGTTTGGAATAAGTTATCAAATTTGTTGTTCTAAAATTCTTAACAACTTCTATAAGCCATATTACAAACAAGGCTATTAACCTAAAATTGGCTTAAAGAAAACAAGTTTAAAAACAATTTACAGGATATTCTGCCGTTTATCAATTAAAAAGTTTCTTAATAACCAACATTTATGTTGACACATTTCATTTGAGTTTGCCTACTACCCAATTTTTAAACTCTCTCAACTTTACGCTCTGTGTGTGTGGTTGTGTTTGGTTGTGTGTGTGGTTGTGTATGTGGTAGCTGCTGGCAGCGCCATAAAAGTGCAAAATGAAATCTATGTAGTTTATTTTTGTAGGTAGCCCAACGGTAACTGGTATCTATGGCATACGTTAAGCTCTCGGTTAGACAAAGACAACAAAACAGCAGCACCTAGACACATACACACACACACATACAGACACAGAGCGAAAAGTTGAGAGTTTAAAAATTGTATAGTAGACACACACACACACACACACACACATGTATATACACAGAAATAACGGCATAAATTGGTAAAGCAAGCAGCGGGCGGGCGGGCGCGCATCAGATTGCAATTTTTATTTGTATAAATTTTTGCTATTATTTTGCTTGCGTTACCATAGACTCATACACACACCAACACACAGAGAGACACACACACACATCTACTGTCAGCATGTATGAAATATGTAAAATTTGCAGCTTATTGTTGCTAAATAAACCTCGTACCCTAATGCACAAGCCCCAAAACACCAGCGCCAAACTCCAAATTTTCAACCATTTTGTCAGCCAAAGTTTCGTTTTTTTTTTTTCACATTTCTTTTTGCATATCACAATAGAAAGAGATAGAAAACAAAAAGAGAGAGAGAGAGAGAGAGAGAGAGAGAGAGAGAGAGAGGGAGTGCGGTCTGAAATGGTAAAATGGGGATTACCGTGTGAGTGGCATTTTAATATGTTTTACTGTAAAATTGTCGCTGCTGCTGTTGCGCTTGTCGGTTACACTGCTCTCTTTCTCTCTCTCTCTCTCACTCTCTATCTATCTCACTTTCTGCACTGAGAGCAAAGTCAACTGATGTTGCTGCTGTTGATGTTGCCACTGCTACATGAAATGGCTATTAATTTTGGGATTTTAACAAAAATATCAAAAATGTTTGCTGTCATTGCAGGGTTTTTTAACTACAACAGCCGGAGATTGCTGCACCACAGCGATGAAATGTAATTAGTTAGAATATCCTTAAAAATATATATATATATATACATATATATATATATATATATATCTATATCGTATACATATATATATATACATATATGTATGTTATAACGATGATATGTATAACCAGAGCAATTAGTGTTTAAGGTTGTTAAATAAAGTTAAGAGCACGGCTAATACCAGATTATAGCTGTTATCGTAAAACTATTTTATGTTTAGGCTAATAAAATACACACACATTCACACACACACACACACACACATGTATATATATATATATATATATATATATATACCTCAAAAGCCATATAAAAAACTAACCGGAAGAGAAAATTTTTATGTGTTTTATCTGTTTTTTATGTTGCGATTTTATGATATATTAAAAACTTGAGTATATCATAATATATATACTAAACTTTAGTACTATAACTAAATTTAATATATATACAATATATACATATAATTTTGTATATATGGACTGATATATACTCATATATATATACATAACTTCAAAGACTACTTAGAACTGCATTGATCCAAATGCAACGCAAAGTATTTTCTGCAGGGTTTGAAAAAAGTTGTCAATATATATATATATATATATATATATATATATATATATAGGGCTAAACACACATCAAAGATCTTTAAAGTGTTCTAAACAGCATCAGCATTTTGTTATCCAATAATAAACTTTGTCCCTCTGCTGCACATTTGGCCCTCTTCCCTTCTCTTCCTTTCCACCACATATGCTGGCTGCAGTTCGTTTCCCATCTCATTAGGCAAGCCGTGGAGCGGCACTTTCGGTCTGTGCGTCTGTCTTTATGTGTGTGTGTGTGTCTGTGTGTTTGAACAGAGAAAAATGTCAGTTTTTATATTTATTATTTCTTATTTTTCTTTTTGGCACCGCTTAACATAACATTTTCCCTACTCAATCTTCCGACCCCCTTCTATCTTTATGCTATTTGCACTCTTCTTATCTCCCCTTTCTCACTCTCACTAGCTCTCTCTCTCTCTGTCTCTGTGTGCTTTATGGATGAGCCACAACGCGTCTTCCATCTTTTTCCGCATTGCAATGTGCCCAGCGATTTGTGCTTTGAAAAATTAGCTTGTTAATTAAATGCAACCCATACGACATGTCGAGATATATATATACATATATTCTCTCTACCCTTCTACCCTATCTTTATGTACATATATATATATATATGTATAACATTTTGCACTTGTAACCTAGCCGTGATGTAATCCACCGTGCAAATTGGCGTGCACTTTTAGCATACGCCGTGTTCTGCGGCTAAAAACATGAAATATTTACGTATTCTATATTACCTATGCATAAATATATACATAGATATATATATATATATATATATATATATATATATGTATACATATATACATATATATTTGTATTTGTAGCTGATATTTGTAAGCCAGTTGCTGACGCTTTCAGCTAAAATGAAGAAACTTGTCATGTTAAATTTACATAAAATTCTGCGTGAATTTATTTTTATGTTCCAATGAATATATATATATATATATATATGTATAGACTCATATATATGTATACGATTTGAAATGATACAATTGTATATATATATATCTAAGCAACACAAATGAGACAAACAAAGCTTACTTATGCTACAAAATGATGCACTTGTTAAGGTACTGAGTAACTCATGAATGTATATAAAGATATAGGTGTATAGAGTATGAAACAGAGGGATAAAGAGAGATAGAGAGAGTAAGCGCATTTGATGTTGTACATCTTGTTGTTGTTGTTGTTTTTGATAGCGTCACAGTTTCATTGAATGAATATCTCTTAGAATGAACTCGCCTGCTGCACAAGTTCTTACAATTGTGCACAAACTGAGTGGCACTTAAAACAATGCACTGAATACAGCATACAAGTATATGCAACATATATACATGCACATATCTATATGTATGATTGAGTAAAAGTACACACAGATACACACACATATACGCACGCATAGAGCAATTTCATTGTGAACAATTAACGTGTATACATTGATTGGAAGCACTTCTTTCATAATTTAACGTCAATTTTTGCTATACAATTTCTCTTCCTCTTCCTCTCTTTATCCCTCTCGAAAAACTCTCTCTTCTCTCCTCTCTTCTCATACTCTCCGTACTTCTTTTCCATTTTTATGCTTTGCTGCATTGTTAAATATTTTGCATTTAATTGCACTCCAAAAGCGCCAGAGTGGAGCACTTTTTTTCTCCAATTTTATTTTTGTTTTTTTTTTTTTTTTTTTTTGGGCCCTATTTGCATGGCAAATATTTTGCAATTCGCCTTCGTTGTTGCCAACTATTGCAATTTGTATTTGGTGCTCCAGCATTTGGTATACCTTCCCTCCCCCTCTGTCGCTCACCCCTTTTACATTGCAACCCCTTTACTTAACAATCTGCTATTCTGATCCAGAAACTGATGCACAATTGACGGCATCTGGCGCTGTTTTATTGACTACGTTGTCGACGGCGAACAAACACACATACAGACACACACACATATATATACATATATTTATTTATATATATATATATATATATATATGTATATATTGTTTACATTTTGCCCGTTTGACGTTGTATGTGTTGTTTTTGGAAAACTTTCAACAAAACACTTTACGCTTTTCATTTTTGTAACAATTGCGCTGCGCTTTCAAGTGGCATTTGAAGTATTTGTCTTGAGTGTTGGCGCAGAATTTTCATCAATGCTAACAACAACAACAACAACAACAACTTTATCTATGGCGCGTTGTCATCATCATCCTGAACGCACTAGAACACATACTTTACCTCTACCATTAATTTAAATATATATATTAGAGAATCATTTTTACTTTCCTTTAATATACATATACCTCTAAACATATAGGAGAATACATATATATATATATATATATATATATATATATGGCAGTGCAGAGCACACGCTGCGTATACTTGATATTTTAACTGTGTCACATTCCACAAGCAGCTGATTGATGGCACAAAATGAAGAAATATGTAAATAATAAATGTGAAAATATTGCACTGACGTGACAAGAAACAATGTGTGAAAACAAAACGATAAAACGAACAAAATAAAAACAAAAATATATATATAAATAAAAATAAAAGTGAATGGTATGAAAATAAGACTATGTCCCGGTATAAGAAAAAAAAATATGCCTAAAACCAAAAATAAATAAAATTTATTTGTTTTCTTTTAAACAGCTAAAATTCAGGTGAAAGGCAAATATATCTAAGCCACAAAATTTATTTTCTACATTTATCAATTATATAGTATATAAAGACTGAACTTGCAGCAAAGAATGAAATAAACTTGCAATTTAGAAGAAACTCATTTCTATAATAGATTAAGCAATTTGCAACAATTTTACATTTTTCTAAAAATGTAAATATTATCAATTAAGATATGAAATACTTTAATTTGAAATATATTTTATTTATTTATTATGTAACGAGCATATAAGAAAAACTCATAAGCTAAGGAGTTAGGAGCTTTGGCCTTCTTGAAATATAAGAACTCAAATTTTTAATTTATTGACCTACTGTAATAACTATTTTTTTCTATTTGTATTATATTTTTTGATATAAATTTAAATTTTTAAAAAATTTTAATAAAGTATTAAGGCTGGAATTATTTTTATCTCTAAGTAAGATTGGTAGAACTTTTATCACTAAGGATAAACAATAATTTAAACAAGTTCGCTATAAAGAATGAATAAATACATATATATATATATATTTATTCTTATTCAGTTCAGCAACAATTGGCAGTTTTATTCTGTATATTTTTGGTAAAACAACAACAAAATTTGAGAGTGCCGAAAAAATATTTAGTTTCATTACATCAACTGAATATTAATAAAGAATGACGTGAACAGCACACGTTATTTTTTTTATATAATCGCAAAATTTGTTAATGCTTTTGTAGTTTTTTATTTTTTTTTTTATTTTTTTGGTATGGTTGTGTCTTGGTGACAGCGCTGCAAGTACGCAAGTCGATGTTAACGTAAATGTAAACGTTAACAACGACGTTGATGGCAATTGGCAGCAAACATGTTTCACGTTTGAACCTGACACAGTGAAAAGCATTTGACCAATTGCTCAATAGTTGTTGGTGCTCGATGCTGACGCAATAGACGATAAAAACAACAAGAAGAACAACAACAACAACAATAGCAGCAATAACAACAGCTACAGTGAAGCGCCAATTTTGGTCAATGCAATGGCAAATTTGGGGCGCTGGCGACACTCGTTTAAAAAGCCAGGCCAACAGGCGAATGAGCACATAGATACAGAGACACACAAACAGAGAGACAAAGAGACAGACAGACAGAAAGACAGAGAGTTAGATAGATAGATATATAGATGGACGGATGGATGAATGGATAAGCAGGGCAATCGAAGTTGGTTAGCCAACGGCACGACGAGCCGCATGCCAATTAAAAAAGGCAACCAATTGAAATTGAAATTGAAATTGAAATTTGCTCAACACGCGTCGATTGTTTAACTTTGTTGTTATCTTACCAAAAAAAAATAAAATAGAAAAAAAATGGAGGGAAAAAAATTATTACTTGTGTCTCTTGATTGCTCAATGGGCGTGAGCTAGAAAGCTTTCTAGGTCGATGCCGATCACGTTTACAGTTCACCTTTCAATTTCCCAGAGAGAAAAAAAAAACAAATATAAGGGCTTTACTTGCATATATATATACTATATATATATATATCTGTAGATATAGTGTAATATGTTAGAAATTTTGCAATTTGTCAAGTTTTTCAATTGGCCGGATGAAGGTCATATCCAGCTACAGCTGGTAATTCAATTAGCCAGGCTATAACCCGCCGCCCGGACCATATAAGATTCAAATTACAAGCAAATATGTGCAAAATGTTATTATTTTCAAATTTTGAATTAGTATAAGCTAGAGTAATATATATATATATGCATGTGTATGTGTGTGTGCGAATATAGACTTGTTGTCGTCGTTGTATGCATCAATTTTGTATTGGATTACAATTTGGCCCAAAGCAATACAGTCAACTCGTACAGGAAATTACAGCAAAAGTGTTGAAGTGTAAAAGGGATGTGTCTGCCTACGTCCTGCAGGTGTATATTATGCATGTCAGCAGGTAACAGCAATGGCAACATGACATGTAATATGACTATACAGAAAATTTGTGCCATGCGATGTTGCTGCTGTCAGTTACAGTGCATTGGTGCAACTGCAACAGCAGCAGCAACTGTTGGCGTGTAGGTGTCAGATACAATATATGTATTCTATATACAACTGTATATATGTATTTCTCTATATATGTATGTATGTGTGTATGTATGTGTGTATGTGTGTGTGTGTGTGTTTTGCAAATCAACAGCTCAGCCGGAAATTTATTTCAAATTTTCTGTATGTAAAGTATTTTGCATGAAATGAAATGTTACTCCATCCATTCCTGCAGCAGCAGCAGCAACAGCAGCAGATGTCACATCCTTAAACATTCTTAATAAGCGAAAACTAACACAAGCCACGCTATTAATCACTTGCAACATGCAACATTATGTATACCTAATTTCATATAACATATGACAATTCAGTTAAGCCACAAATTGTAGCAAGAAAATTAACATTTTATGCCAGAGAGAGAGAGAGAGAGAGAGAGATTGTATACTCTATAAAGGTTTAAGGTGTGGCAAAGTGTGTGATTTCAATAGTACTTTAGTACTACAGTAAATACTATTAATAACGAACAGCTGTAATAGAAGCATAATTACTCCTACATCATTGCCCAGGCAACTTCATATGGATGCATCAGCTTCAGTCCCATGAGGCGTATACTTAATTGCTGTTCGTTTAAATGAGTGTGCACTGTATACAGTTAGGTACATGTTTTCTGTGTTTTACTGTATGCTTAGTGCACGCCAGTTAAGGCAAAGTGTAAAAATCAAGCAATTATCCTTGAGATTTATTTAATGATTTGGTTTCTCTTTGAATTTCTTTTGGTAAGTTTTGGCTTTATCTTTAGGTTTTTCTTTAGCTTAGTTCATTTTGCCTTTAATTAAATATCAAGTGCTGCTGCTTTATATATGTAGTTATTCATTTTCTTTTACCATTTCTAATTTTCTTTTTACAATCTTTGCTTTTGACTTGCATTTTGTGGCATCAACTGCATTTGTTGCTTCACGCGCTATTTTCACAAAGAATTTTGATCGTATCTGTAGCAAAGCTTTCTTAGCTTAATATTCGCTTTGTCCTCCCCAAACACACCCCCCCCCCTCCTGGTAGTACTTACTTTTTGGTATGTGTGTGTTTTATGAATGAAATTGCTGCTGCTGCTGCTGCAGTTGCAGTTGAAGTTGCTGCAAGTATTATTGTCTAGGCAATAACTGAACTAAAAAAGCGTTAGAAAACTGAAGTTGCTGCTGCTGTAAATGGTTAACTCAAATGTCAGTTGCAGGTGTGCACAGCAGCAACAACAGCAACAACATTAACAACAACAGCGGCAAACATAAAAACAACAACAACAATAACAAGTTGGCCCTAAACGGCAAACAGACATATAACTTGGCTTAGGCCACAAACCGGTTGAATGTATTTAAGCGAGGGGGCAGGCATGCAAAGAGTGTGGGGAGTGTTGGTAGGTAAGTTAAGCGCATCTGCTAAAATACGAAATAGAGAAGAAGAAAAAGAGGAAAACAAAAAACAAGGTAAAAAGACTTTTGGCCAAAACTGACTAACTGAATCAAGTCGAAAGAGCTATTCCCAGCATTTAAATGTGGTTTTTCTATGCTTCCTCTTATATGGTAGATTTTAGTGATTCTCAACAGTTTGTCTCCTCTTCTCCCCTTCTTTTTCTTTCTAGCTCTTTCTATTTCTTTTTATTTTTACTTCTATATCTTTTTCTTTTTCTTATTTGTTGCCAGTTGCCAGTTTTGTGTGTCACTGGGCTGCCCACAGCCTGCTGTAGTTATTAATGTTATTAATGGGCCAACTAAACCTGAAGATGTCTCGTAATGATTGCAACGATGAACAACAACATCTAAATGATGTTGATCATGATGATCATAATGATGATGATACGAGTGAGTGCCTGGTTTGCCATTTTAATGGAATTTATGCAGCCAAGCCCGGTAAATGGCCCCAACCCAATACAAAATGCAACTGCAACTGCAACAGCAACAGCAACAGCAAGTCTTGACTCCTACTCTTGACTTCGATTGTGAGTTCAACTGCAACTGCAACTGCAACTCTGACTTCTTCTACGATTTTAAGTGTAAGTTACTGTCATCAATCTAACTGCAGCTGCTGCAGTTGGCCAAATAAAGCATACAACAGCACCAGCAGTAACTATTTGAGGCATGTAGCAAGGGGATGGGCAAGGCATGTTGTTGCTGCTGCTGCTGCTGCTGCTCCCGCTGCTGCTGTTGCCGCTGCTTGCATCCAAAATGCTTTCAAAGGCGATCAACTAAACTTTAATGCCAATGAAAACGTGAGAATGTCGCCGTTGCCATTGCCGTCGCCTGAAGATGCACTTTCCGGATTTATATCGCTACATTTTTGTCCAACTAACGAACGTGAGTGGAAAATTAAATAATTGAAAAGCGTTCATCTCCCAGCCAAAAAGTAACAACCAAAAAAAAAAAACGAAAATAAAAAACATTAAAGAACACGAGGAAAGAGAGGAGTAAAGAGAGGTGAGAAGTGTTGGAACATTTTTGCTAGAGGTCGTAAAATGCCAAACTAAAATCGAACTTCAGCCCAAGGCAAAAGGTGCAAACATACAGTAGAAAGGTAGTAGAAAGACAGAGAGAGAGAGAGAGAGAGAGAGAGAGAGAGAGAGAGAGAGAGAGAAAAATGCATTGTGATTATTCACTGGCTTAGCAAATGAAAATGAAAATGAAATTGTCCATTGGCCACTCCTTGACACTAATACATATATATATATATATATACCGATATATATATATATATATTTATATATAGAGGAGTGTTATATATTACACGTAATAGTATAAATCAGCAAAGGAGCAGCACAAGCAATGCCAAAATCAATATAAAAAAAGAAATAAATGAAGACAAATATAAAGAGTGCAAACACTAGCACAAAATAAAAAATCTTCACGTTTCTTTGCCTTGTCAATAAACCAGGCAAAATCAAAATCAAAAAAAAAAAAAGAAAATATACAAAAAATACAAAATGAATAAAAAAAAAAACAAAAAAGAGAAAGAGCGCGAGAGAGAGAGGGATAAAAAATCATCAACATCAACATCAAAATGAAACGCGTGTAAATAAAAGTACACAGAAAAATTGTTGAAATTTTCGTATTTAGAAGCAAATGTTTAGCTATGCAAATGGCGTGCCTCTTGACGGTTAGACAGACAGACTTGAATTATGGCAACCAAAAGATGCGTTGACAAGGCCCACAGAAGCTGAAGCCCAAACAGAATCTGAAGCTAAAAAACAACGAGAAAATAAAACGCGTCTGACAAGTACTACAAAATCATATAATGATCGACTATAAAGATGCTCAGCATAAAAAAAACTGCATAACAATTTGCAGCTCAATGAGAGCATATATTAAAAATAATTTTAATATATTTATATCTATATAACAATACGTAATAATTTCTAAATATATATATATATAAATATATAAAAAAAATTATTTTATTATAAATTTATATATGTGTATATGTATATATAATATCGATGCGGAGTTTCCTCAATCGATTCCTTTGATTACATCCCAAAATCAACTTGCACTGGAAAGACCTATAAAAATCTAATCTATACAAATACCACGCATAAGTTTCTTCTTGAAATTTGGTAATTATTGCATTCCCTTTGATTTGTATTTAACAACTATATGCCTTACAGTCAGTTGCAGCATTTACAGGGTATATTCCGAAATAAGCTTATAAGACAACAGCGAATTATGCACACATGTTGTTGCTTAAAGGTGCTGTCAATTTGTGCGACATCACAATACAAGAAGAGGAGACAGGCAGATAGAGCGAGAAAAGGAGTGAGGGGTAATACAAAGAGGGGACAAAAAACAAAAAGAAAACATTAAAATAATTATAAAACCTGGTATTTTATTTATAACACCTTCAAATGCCCTGCACGAGCAGACAATGTGAGCATTAACGAACACATAAAGCGTATGTGTCATTCGGTTACATAGGCTTAACTATATATATATCAAATTATCTATAAATATATCTATTATATATATGTATATATATATATATATAGGTATAGTTGAGTTCATTGAGCAACATATATTGTTGTACATAAGATCCTTTGAGTCTATATTAAAAACAAATTTCGTTTTGAGTCATCAATCAGCCGATTAATTTTGACGCATTTCAAACAATAAACATATATTGGCATACAGTAAAAACTACTACTAATGAACACCTCTTATAGGCGCTCATTTTCACTTACACCTCTTGTCCATACAAAGCGCATTATGTGCAGCAGACTGCCTCCCACTAGGCGTATACTTAATGCCTGATAATTATTGTACGCCTAAGTAAGTTTTCACTGTATATACATAGCTTTTATTTATGTTTTTCTTTTCTTTTTTTTTTTGCGCTATACTCATGAAAGCGTGTCCAACATCGTTGTAAGGGCTTTTCATTTTCATTTATTTCATAAGCTTCAACCTTTTGCTTATCTCCTTGCTGTACGCTCTACATTTCGCAGTTTCCTTTCACAGTTTTATCCGCCCCGCATTACCATGTGGAAAACTTATGAGTTTATGGCGTATGATGAGTTGTTTTATTTTTATGAATTTATGATTCATGTGGCACTTAAAAATATCACAAATAATGTTTGGCATATTTGCAAAAAAAAAAAAAAAAAAATAGAAAAAAATAAAATGTTGTTTTGATGTTTTAAATATCATAAATCTTGAGGCTACATTTATCATAGGCATATAATAATTTGACAAGCGACTCAAACTATTCATAATAACTATAGCGTAAAGTCTCTATACGATGTATATATATATATATTTAGTTGATATAGCATATACTCTGTTTATATACATGTATATATGCATTGAATTACACGAAAAATAATTGAAAGTTGGGCAACCAGTTGGATAAACCAGTTGTTTGTTTGCTATGACAATTTGTGTTTTTCATTTCACTTCTCAATTGCAATGAAGCTGCAAATATCACATTACCACAGATATAGAGATAGAGATAGAGATAGAGATAGAGAGAGAAAGAGTAGAGCAGAGAGTGAAAGAAAGGTTGATAGGTGGGTAGGTAAGGAGGGAAAGTAAAGTTAAGTATGGTCTTCAGTTAGTTGTCTGCACAGGCAGCACTCGAATTACCCGTTAAGCGGCTGCAATTGAACAACAGTTGAGCCAAAAAGTAGAAGGGTAAAAGAAAATACACACAAGCACAAACACACATATATGAACACATATAAATGTCTGTGATGATTGCGTTTACGATTGTGATTGGAAAGAAAAAACCCAGTCCAAACACTGTCTACAAGCCGAAGGTCTATCCAAAGTTGACATAACAAATCAGGGCACTATACGAATAGAAGGTGAACATGCCATGGCATTGCAAGGATAAGTCAAAAGGATGAGTAAAATATATATGTAGTAGTAGTAGTAGTAGTAGTTGTAGTAGCAGTAGTTGTATGGCATAGACATTGCCTACATTCCTGTGATTGATTTCTATGGGCATTAAGTGCAATCAACTGGCCACGCCTACCAATTTCTATCATGGCTATATAAATCAAACTGTGCACAGCAATCAATAGAAACACCTGAGAACGCTTAACCTTTAAGGCGATAAATTTGTTTTTAGTTTTTCTTTTTTTTTCTTGCCTTCTTTTGTTTTGTTTTTCTTAGTTGTTTTTTTTCCTTCCATATTGTACGAAAAACAGAAGAAAATATATAAATAGAAAGAAAAAAAAATAAGCTAAACACGCAAGTCACACAGTCAGTCTCATACCATAAGGTCTATAAGTTAATGTTATGGCTTATTAAGACCTCCCACATCATCAACATCCAGCTAACTGTGACTAGCATATTGGCTGGAGTGGTTAATATAAACAAACAGTGCCTCCAAACGGAAGGAACTGACGGCTAAAAACAAAAGCTCACTTCCTGCCTGAGCAAAACTTATAAAATTCATATACCTATATATATATATATATATATATATGTTACATAGTAACTGTGAGTATAAGTTTGTGTCTGCATGGTATTTGGGGCTGCGAGTCAAATTACACGCAACTTATGGATATTTGTGGGCGTGGCAATGTATATAAAATGCCATTAAATGCGCGTTACACGGAGCGCTTTAAAGCGCACGCGACAATAATGATGAAAACAACAACACATAGAAAGAAAAAGAGAAGAACATGACAAAAACAACAAGCACAAGCAGCAATTGAAGCCGACAGGGCAGTAGTACACATGGCGTATGCGCGTTATGCTAGAAGTGTACACTAACACACACACACACATACACCTGAGGCAGCAATTATCGTTAAGCGGATTTTATTTTAAACACACACCACACACACACACACTCACACATACATACATATATATAAAAGCTAAGCTCAAACTAAATGCCCTCTTTGGCTGCAACATTCTTTGAGCATTATTTCTGTTTTGAGTTCCTTTTTGGTTGCCTTTCAAACGTTATTGTTATATCCGTAATGGCTCTCTGCGCTTTTCCACGCTTTTTCACGCTTTTCACACTTGTAAATCAATTAATATTATAGCTTTTCGTTTTTGTTGTTGTTTATTTTACACTCTGCCTCCCCCCCCCCCCCACCCCTTTTTTGTTAGTAGTCAGCACCTGCTGTTGGTCATTTGGCTTAAGCGCCGGCTTAGCTCAAAACGCTTGACTGGCGCAAGGATTGGGAAGCCCCTGCAATGTGGGAATTATTTTGTTACTTGTGTTTGTGTTTGTATGTTAACTTGTTCTTGTTATTTGTTATTTGTTATTGTTTTGTTGTAGTTGCAGTTGCTGCCACTGCTGTTATTATTATTCTTGTTGTTGTTGTTGTTATTTATGCTGTTGGCAAATTGTCGGTTAGTTTATATATAAATATATACAAGTAGTAGGCTGCCTTTTCTGATTCGCTTGAGCGACTGTTGAATCGCTGGTAATGTAATTAATACTTTGACTCTCAAGCTACAGAAGTGGGTCAATTGCGTGTGGGTTTACTCAAAGGTTTGGTAATTGGAATATGAAATATTATTGTTAGTTAAAGTTTGTTATTGCATTTTCTCAAAGATACAAACAACTCATGCTCATACGCCAGAATCTTCTAATGGTCCGAGTTAAAAGACTATCAAGGGATATTTTATAACTTATCATATAAAACATATATATATATATATATATATATATATATATATATATAGAAGTGTATATATCTTTATATATATATGTATATTCAGTATGCTTAAACGTTGCTGTAGTTAATGGTAAAAATAAAATGCATAATGAGTTGCATAACTTTCGCTGAACTTTTGCCAACTGATAACAGCAGGACTTTTGTGATATATATATATATATCTACACACATATATACATATAAATCATTATACATACATATAACCTTTACATATATAGGTACTTATGCAGCATTATTAATTGCTCCAATGACTGATTTGTAGTGCTCACTTAGAGCATTCTCATTTTCATTGAAAAATGCACAGAAAACCTGTCTGCTTTGTGGTTTGATGTTGTCATCTTGTGGTTCTATTGCCACTTAAACTTCAAAGGGTTTAAACATCTGTTTGTTGCCACAACACTTAAAGAAAACTGATGGTTGCTGAGTGTTGTTACAATCAGGATAAATGCTGCAGTTACTGTTTAAACAAGTGCCTGCTTCTGCTGTTGTTGCTGCTGCTGTTGCTACTATTGCCTGCTTCTGGCGCCAGAAGCATACAGGAGCTGGCAATTAAGCAAGCATGACATAAGAGAAGTGGGGAGGGGGAGAGGAGGGTTATGCTAGGGGAGAAGAATTGGCCATAATAGCTACAATGACTAAGTAATTGGTATCTGTACAAGTATATGGTAGAGGGTTAGCTTCGTTGCTTGGTCTGGGGTTACACATATCTAAGCCAACTGTAGTTACAGTTACCTGCCAGTTGGTTTTTGGTTCACAGACCGACATTGTTGATGAGCTTTCATTAAAACAAAACTGTGCTGCTGTCTTTGTATGTAATTGTGTCTTTCTGTGTGTGTTTGTGTGTATGTGTGTATAAAATAAGGCAGTGTGTATGTATATGTATGTGTATGTCTTTCTCTCATTTTCTGTGAATGACTCGTCAGTCCCACAGCGCTGGCTCTTAACACATGTAAAGCTTATCAAGTGCTTGTAGTATGTTCACTGGCTTGACACAGACTGCATAAAGTGCGTTAATACACACACACACACACACACACACACCCTCAGACAGCTTGTAGTACATAAAAAGTGAGATGGCAAAAATGTACTCTCATCGCAAGCAAGTGTATGTGCGAGTGTGTGTGTGTGTGTGTGTGTTACATGTGTCGCCCATTTAGCCAACTGACTGGCAATTATCGACGCGACTTTACCGATTTTCCACTTAAAAGGTTGTCGGCCATTAACCAAACTGCCACTCACAGCGCCACCAAGTGCGTCATTTGAGGCGTTCAACAATTAAAACAAAAACATGAAACAAAGAAGGGCGAAGGGAGAAGTTAAATAAGAAGGAGAAGAAGAAGAAGAAGCAGCAGCAGCAGCAGCAGCAGCAGCAGCTTGTTGAATTAACCAATATAAAAGAAGAAGCAGAGCTGCAAAATTTTTATTGCATACTCTACGGGTGGGCATTGAATTGGTTCTTGAATTCAAGTTGATTTTAATGCACTCAACACATACATACACATAAACAATTTTAACTGGTTGTTCAACTGACCTAACCAAATTGGCAAACATTGACGTTAACAAGACAACGAGTTGCCTGATGAGTTGGTTAGCGGTTTCTTTTTTCTTTTTTCCCCCCAATCACGCATCGTTGCCTAAACTTCTTTCCTCTATCTCTCTTTTATACGCTCTCGTTTTGCGCTTTGACATGGCAAATGGTCAATGTTAGTTAATGAGGTTGGTTAGCTCTATACACATACATATGCATACGTATGTGTATGTGCGTGTGTTAGTGTATGTTATGTCAAATGTTATGGCTGCAAATAATGTTAAACGAACTATGCAAAAGTAAATAAATTTTTATGTGAATTCCTTTCCAAAAACAAAAAAGTAAAACAAATTCTGACAACATTCAAGCTGCACTTGAGGGTTTATTTCTATTTAAATTCCTAGTATATATATCAAATACTGCTGCTAATACATAATACATTTAGATATATATATATATACACCTATATAAGATGATAGATTTGCTTTGGCTGTCTGCTGTTTATTTATGCATTTTCTCATAAGTTTTTTATACGCTTTCTAAGCCTGTCTTCAGCAGGTTGATAATTAAGGTTAACTAAGATAATAACTATTAACTTATAATATGATAACTGCTTTAAATTGTACAAAAAAAAAAAAAAAACAAAAAAAAAAACAAAAAACCAACAAAAACTTTTCAATCTTTATCTTAAACTTAGACCTAATAACTGTGTCATTTTTTGGCATCAACAGTGAAATTTATTTATATAGTATATAAAATTTGGTTTGTTGTAGTTGTTGTCAGTGTCATTGGGTCATAACTTTAATATGCCTCTGAAAATATATATAGATGTGTGAGTGTGTGTGTATGTGTGTGTGTGTTTTATAAGTTGAAAAACAAACAAAAACTAAATAAGACATTCGAAATGCGCAATGGCAGCAATAGAAGAGCAGTGGGGCACCAGAACACAGCATAAAGAAGCACTCAGCCAGTAAATTAGGTTCATGTCTCAACTAGTTGACCCAAGTCAGCCCCCAAAATAAACAAACAGTATAGCAGCAGCATAGCAAAAGGTGGAGCAGCAGCAGCAGCAATAGCTGTGCTGGTGGTGGCAACCAGAAGAAATGTTCATGTAAGATGTTAGGTTAGGGCATAGGGGTAGAGAGTGTTGGGCTACTACTATGAACCGGGCACTTGTTCTGCTTGAGTTGCTGTTTGTAGTAGCTGCTGCTGTTGTTGCTGCTGTTGTTGCCACCACTGCCACTGATTTGGTTGAATGTTAGAGGCAACGGCCCTGAACAACGAGTAAATCATAGCCATGAAATATGTGCCAGCTAAAGGAAAAACGTATCTGACAACACAAACAACAACAGCAACAACAACAACATCAACAACAACAACAACAACAACTATAAGCATGGCTTGTAATAATAATGAAAATACAAAATAGCCAAAGCGGGTGCTTAAATTTGATGCTATGAAAACGCAAATCGTTTGCTACCTTTTGTTGCGTTGTTTGTTTTGCTTAAAATTTACGACAGACACATACACACACACACATACGCATACACATACAGTTACAGAAAGTGAAAAACGTGACCAGCAAAAAAAAAATACCTCTATGATGTGTGAGTAAATAATACAAAAAAAATAAAAACGAACCATAAAATGCATTGCAAGACTTTGTTCAAACGACCGATAAAATTATATATACATACATATATATGTGATAACCTGCGAATATAACTATATATATATATAAATATAAGCCGTTACGCACTATAGCAACTGCGTTTTGTACAACATTTGAAGCTAAACCCTTGCATCAACCCAAAAAAAAGAAAAAAAAGAAAAAGGAAAAAAATCAGTGAAAGAAATAAAATGAAAATCTCAGGCATAAACTTTACAATAACCTCTCAGCATCAGAAATGAGTTTGTAGCAGCAGGTCCTGCAGCAAGGACCAAAAAAAAAAAAAAAAAAAATAGAAATAAAAATGCTGGCAATGTTTGCTGCATGATTTAATGCGTAATTTTCAGAGAACTTTGCAAAATTTTTCCAAATAATTTATCATTTTTACACGAAAATACCAAGTAGAGCTTGCTATTCACAAAGGAAAGGGAAAGACATAGTCAAAAACCCCACTCCCTCTCTCTCACTCTCTCTTTATATTACACATACATATACTTTCTCTCTCGCTTGCTCCTTTTACCTATGAATAGTTAAGTGCATGCGGAAAAATTGTGACCTCAGCTCATTGACATTTTAGGATTTAATGGTTAGAGTAGAAATTTGGATGTGGAACTAATGTATTCACCTGGTATACCAACTGGCACATGCCAACACCTACAGTTATATACCTGCCACCTACTACTACTATTACTATTACTACTAATAGTACTAACAACAACAACAACAACAGCAACTGTTGCCTTAATTAAAATTTTAGGCTATTGAAATGGGTTTCTGACCAAAAAGGACACTGAGAGTGCATGTGGTGGATGGCTGGTTGTTTGGGTGTGTGTGTGTGTGTGTGTGTGTGTGTGTGTGTGTGGTGTATTTTGGTCATAAGCTGTACAAAGGTGTAAAGTTTCTAGGCCTCTTATGATAAATGTGCGGTTAGGGTTAGGACAGGAGCAATGCTTGTAGCTTGGGGTTATAATTGATGGCTTGTAAATTTGCTGAAAATGCAGACAGCAAACTTTTCATACAGTTAGACAGGATATAAGGATGAAAGTATTAGTGTCGATTGTAAAACTAGCATAATATTGATGTACATATATATATATATATACTTTAACATATAGACAAACTTGCAATTCCTATATATATATACATTTGATATTTTATTAAATCGCATATGAAAATTGATTGCTTTTTATACAAACACATTTCAATTTTCAATTTCTGTCATATAAAAGTTATCTGGCTATCTCTTTCTCCATAACGATTACTTTTAAAGAAAATTATTATTTGTCAAAAACAAACAAAAAAATAGTTTTTATTCGAAATGCTTATTTACAATTAAAACAAAACGAGATAGTTACACTTGTAGAGAGAGCGAGAGCGAGAGAGAGAGAGAGAGTAGTTTTATATACACTTTCCGAATCAGTGATCCGGAATTTAAGTAGAACTCAAAGCTCTGTTTATATAAGTGCAGCAGTTTGCCTTTTGCCTTTGACTCTGGACATTAATAGCAGCTGCATTATATCATACCAATACATACACACACACACACACACACATATACATACACATATATATGCTTTGTATGAACTAAGGCATAAAAAGTGTAATATTATTTGCTTTTCTACTATGTAAATTGAAATTCATTTCGTATATATATATCTATATAAATATATATTTAATTTAAGCTTTATAATTTGTGAAATTAATTGATAATAAAATTACAAAAAAAAAACATTGGTAGTATTTAATTAAAACAAAAAGGGAAAAAAACATTTGCAATTTCGTAGTCAAAGTTTGGATTTTGTTCTTCGCATTAATTAAACGCATTTCAGTTGCAGACATTCCAGTGCATGTTGTGTGTATGTTTGTGTTTGTGTGTGTGTGTGTGTGTGCTCTGCATGTAATCTGAGTAGGCCTAAGGCATAAGCAAATAACCAAACTGAAAAAGGTAGTCATAAACCCCCCATTGACTTTAATAATGGAGTCGACTTATACAAATCGGATTGAAAACAGGCAATGGATAGCATATCAGAGGTCAGGCTTCAAAGAGAGTATTAGAGTGTGTGTGTGTGTGTGTGTGTGTGTGTGTGTAGGGAGTGCTGGGAGGCAGCACATAGTATGCATTTTAGGCAAAACTTTTCAAGTTGCTAAGATACACATTGGATTGAAAATACATGCCCCTAACAACCGCCCCATACCCATCCACCACAATCCAAATTTAGCTGGTCAGAATTCATTGGAATGGAATTGATTGATTTGCATGCGGTTTCATCATTATCAATAGCATTGCTCATGGTAAAACGTACTGATATCTAATATGTATATATATATGTCTATATATATATATATATAGAAGTTAGGGTAGGTACAGTACGCACAAGAATAAGTAGTAGTTGTATTGTTTAATTAAAGTGCATTAGGTTGTATACGACTAGACAATATGCTTTTTCCTATTGAATTCATTTTGGTTTTGTATAGTATAGAGAATAGTATGTATGTTTGAATCTGTGTGTGTGTGTGCGTGTGTGTGTGAGTGTACCATAAGTAAGACACTTTGAAATGCAACACATGGTGGCAAGCATTACATGCAACTCTTTTGCTGCATCTTGCTCTCTATTTGCACTTTAGCCATACGTCGCCTCTTTTGCCATACGTTTGCCTTTCATTTGCTGCCATTTGCTACAATATCCTTTTGCAGACTCTCTTTTCTTTTGCAACGCATTTCTTTCTTTAATTCTTTTTTTGTCTCTCTCTCTCTCTCTTTGTCTTGTGTGTGTGTTGTGCCTGTCTATTTTTATGTCCACTCGTAGGTTTACTCATATTATCACCCAACGCACATACACAACACAAGGCACTGGATTTTTGCTCTGTAATTGCGTATGGAGAGCTCGTCGTGTCGTCGTTGACGTCGTCAGTTAGTCAGTCAGTCAACAGAAGTTCTTTATTTTCTTCTTCTTTTGGGCTCAGTTTTCGTCTTTTTTTTCCGAAGTTCATTTTGTCTTCTTTCATTTCGTTCCATCTTCTGTTACTCAGATATAACCGTGTTGTTTCTGTGTTTCTGTTTTGTGTTTTCTGTTATTTGCCTCCCTTTGTGTGCTGTTGAGATTTGAGAGCGGTCACCCCATGCTGCGCATAGCACTGTGGACTACCCGTCTGTCTGAGTGCCAACCCAAAAGACCCCAACTTGTACTTGCTACCCCACCTCTATTCTCAACCCCATACCCATACCCATACCCATACCCATACCCATACCCATCACCATCCCCATCTCCATCTGTAGTTCACGTCATCAAGAAAATCCACCCAGTCCACAATATATATTCAGACCGAGTGTTCAGTATAAGCAAGGGCAGGCGGCGTCAGCCTGTCAGGTCTGCTGCTAGAGTGCTAGAGAGTTATACCTAAAATTAGACTCCAGACGTTGCACGTTGTTGTAGGCGCAATGCTCATTAGGCCTACTCCAACCCTCGATCCAAATTGGAATGAGAATTGGTATGGGAATGGGAATGGGAATGGCAATGGCAATGGCAACGACATGCGGTATAGCATTTTAATTTGTGGCATTAATGCGTAGTAAATAAAGCTCTACGGATATATATATATATATACATGATCATATCAACAAAACATATATATACAGTATGTATATACTACTGAATATATATATATATAAACTACAGTTTTATCAAGCACTTACAATCCATTGGAGAAATCAACAGGGCTTAAGTGCACTTACAACTGAGTCCTGGCCACAATATATTTTGCTGTTGATTTAGTTTAGGACATAGTACTTAATCTATATATATTCAATACTTATATTAAGTTAAGGCTAATACCTCAATGTTCATCATAGTTGTTGTGCACATGCTACGTACCTGTAATAGAAGAGAAAGAGAGATAAGTATGAGTATTAGTTTGGAGTTCTCTTAACAAATATTTATATGTGTCTGATTTTATTCCAATTAAAAGTTTTATTCAAATGTGAAAAAACATAGGAAAAAACATTTATATACAACTAAAATAAATTTATGCAAATTTTCAGTTGTGTTTTGTATTATTTCCCCTCTCCCCCACCATCGACACAACACATAAAATTGCATAAACTCCGTTGGGTATTAGAAAACAATTAAAACTTTTTCTCTTATTTTTATCGAGGGGGCAACGTGATTTAAGCATTAAAAAAAAAAAATAGCAAAATTTATATTTTGATTTTCATTTTGTTAGTTTTTGAGCAATTATTGAAACAGTTAACGGCTTTCATTCATTATCATTTACCACATATGCCACATGCTACATGCCACAAATGACAAATTTGATCGAAGCTGAATTGCAATTTAAATAATTCAATCTATGAAATAAAATGGAAAATTAAAATCAAAAAAACAAAAATGAACAAAATCCAATGGAATATTGTGACAAATACTTATAAATATGATGAAAGAGTCCAATTATTTACATAAGAATGCAACAATTTCATCAACAACAACAACAAAAAACAAACAAACAAAATTATTCTATATAAAATACTGAGAACAATCTGTTTAACTATTTTATAGCAAAACACGCGGCAAATGCCATTGGCAAAATCTATTCACTCGACAAATGCGTGATTAAAATATTTATAACTGATGAGTGGGTTATGCATTGAGCACAATGAACGACTATCACATACCCTGTATATATAAATAAAAACATATCATAGTTCAATATAACAAACAAATTGAGCTTCTAATAACATTCAAAAGAAGATCAAGCGGTCGCTTTACGTTGCTTCAACTTTAAATTTTAAAACTGATTTTTATGGAATTATATATATATATATATATATATATAACATACATACAAAATAGCACACATATATATGTAGTTATATACTTATATATATTTTAATAAATTTGCTTTAAATTAATACATTTTACATTAGTTTTAAAGCCTTTAAACTTACAGCCAAAAATTTAATCTATTTGCATACCCTCTCTCTGTGAGTTGTAATGGGTATCAGCTTATAATATATATATATTTATATATATATATAACTATATGTACGTACATATTTGTACGGATTAAAATGTGCATTAATAATATGACATTTTATGATCCAAGTCAAATAAACAGGCTTTTGCTGTTGAATGTTGTATGTTGTACACAGAAAAGAAAAAAATACATCTTTTTTTTTTTTATATATATAACATATAAACGATACACATAAATAAATTGTATGTATGTTTATATATAATAACAATTTTATTTTTTTTTTTTAATGTGTGAATAAATTGATGCATAAAGTGTACGGCAAATGTTTCAATTACATAAATAAAAAAAGAAAAGAGAGCAAAATTTCTGTTTGGTTGCTGCTGTTGCTTCCGCCTAACGCATAAAAATGACAAGCAGAGACAGAGAGAGGAGTGAGGCAGCAGTTGACAGGGTGGAAAGCAAAAAAAAAAAAAACCAAGAAGAAAAATGTAAAATATAATACACATCTTGTTGTTGTTGTTGTTGTAGCTCTCTCAGCCTCAGCCTCAGCCTCAGCTGGCTGTCCCAGGCCCTCGTCTGGCCATTTAATCAGTCTAAATTGACACTGGGGGTCAAATTCATTAAGATAGAAAATATTTCGCTTGTTTCGTTATTGTTTCTGGCATCGGCAATGGCATCGACGACGTTGCCATCAAAACGCAGCTCTTGTGTTGCTTCAACTGCTGCTGCTGCTGCTGCTGCTGCTGCGGCTGATGTTGCTTCAACTGCTGCTGCTGCTGAGGCTGTTGATGGTACTTTGCCGTCGCCAGGGCGTTGGCATTTTTACGATGCCATTTCAAAATCATCATAAATTGGTTTTTGTTTTTTTTTTTTTGTATTTCGTATAATTTTTTTTTGTTTTACTAAAATAGATAAGCTGCAGGCATATATTTCCATTAGAGTCAAAGGCATACTACACGCATTAGCATTTTGTATGCGCCATGTGCAGGTCTAGCTCTCGCACTCACACACTCTCACCCTCTCACTCAGTCGCTCTCAGTCACTTTGAGTTTATCTGTTTCATTCTCTATTTATGTCTCTTGTACCTAGGGCAAGTAATTATACATTTTCTTGGAAAATTTAAATACCATAACAGAGCATATTATATTCATGCTATACTTTTGCATCAACGCAAAGGCAACAGCAGCAGCAACAGCAGCAGCAGCGGCAGCAGCAGCGACAGCAACAGGAAATACTTGTGTTAAGTGTAGGAAGGCGAAGGCCTAAAGAAATCTACCTAAACAGAAACAGAAATCGAGCAAAACCAAGAGCAACTCAGAGATTATATAGAGAGCATTCCTTTTGGCATACAGCGTTTTGTTGAGAAAGGGGAGGGGGAGGGGTTGGGGGGTAAAGAAAGCAAAAGGCATAGGGAGAGAAACAACAATGCAACAACAAATATTACAAGGCACGCGAAAATTTATAAATAACATTTAAAGTAAATGAGCTAAAGAGGGCGAGAGAGAAACAAAGGCATAATGTAAAGAATGAGAAGTTAGGAGTATAAGACAGAGAGAGTGTGTTTGTGTGTGTGTGTGTGTGTGTGTGTGTATTGGTGTCTAGCTATGATACGCACCGTCAGGATATGCGTGACTAGCATGGAAATTAAATAAAAATATATATGAGCACATTTATATATATATATAAATATATATCTAAATAAATATATATTTATATATACGATATATACTATACATTACTGAACGTTCAGTGTCAAACGAGGCGATTGCTACGCCGTCATTCTGAATGTGGCAAATGTTGGTGGCGCCTCCAACCCGCATCCATTCAGCCTACGCTCTACACATACATTAATACTCCTATAGCCAAGCCAAATACATAAATAAATGTAATGGCTTTTGCAGCAATGAGGAGGAGTTGCTGCTGCTGCTGCTGCTGCTGGGCACAACAACAACAACAACAAATGACAGCCAAAAGGAAAAGAAAAGAAAGGAAAATCAGTAACATTTATTTTATTTATTTTTTTTTTTTTTTATTTGGTTTCGCTCCTTGGGGCGTGGCAAAAAGCCGTTGTGTATTACTTTGATTTCCAAAGCGCTGACTTAACAAAGATGTATACACCACACCGATGACATGTGTCCAAGTATATATACATACTTATATATGTATATGTGTGTGTCTATATGTGTGTTTGTGTAGGCGTTGATGAAGTGCACATAGCATTAAAGTACCATAATGGAAACAGATGCTTTCAAGTAGCAAACAGCAGCGGAAATGTCTGCTCAATGTGCACTTAGAGAAAATTTCTTAATTAAAATTTTACATAATATTTTTATATAATATAAAGTGTTTTTTAACAGATAACACATACTGTTAACTGTTAAATGTTAACTTAACATTTAAATGTTAATGCGTTTTGTACGTGCTGCCGCTGTCTTGCTTTTTGTTAACAATTTTGTTAACAATATGAATTATTGCTACCAGTTCTGTCTGTCAAATTTTATTTTTTGCTTCAATTTTGTTTTATTTAAAACTTGTTTGTTATACTAATTATTTTTATAATAATTAATTAAGTTATTAATTTAATTTAAAGTTATTTTAAAATTTGCGCACAAGCCAAAAATAAATTTTGAGTTTTATTTTATTTTTTTTTTCCCTTGGCAAAAAGTGAAAATGTTGAAGGCCAAACTAACTTTTTGTCAAGCTATATATCTGTTAATAATTGCACTAATATTATACAAAAGTTAGTAATAAAAGTATCGATAGTTTTCTGAACATTTCCTTTAAGAGAGTTCTTCAATTAAGAAAAAAGAATCGAATGACAAAAATGTTGTAGGCAGCGAGCTCAAAAATGCTTCAAAATGCTAAGAATTCCGTTTTTTGGATGAAATATTGAGTATACACTAACATTTTATCAATATATAAATCAGTCAATACATGCCCTTATTACTTTAAGAACTCTTATTCAAAATTATCGATAGTTTATCGAACATTTCCTTAACTCAATTAATAGGAAGAATTTGAATAGCTAAATGTTTCAATTTGATGAAAATTATCTATTCGGGTAAAGTCTTAAGTAAATTGTAATATTCTGTCAATATATAAATCAGTCAATACTTTAAGAACTCTTATTCAAAATTATCGATAGTTTATCGAACATTTCCTTAACTCAATTAATAGGAAGAATTTGAATAGCTAAATGTTTCAATTTGATGAAAATTATCTATTCGGGTAAAGTCTTAAGTAAATTGTAATATTCTGTCAATATATAAATCAGTCAATACATTAAGAACTCTTAATCAAAATTATCGATACTTTCAAAAGTTACTTTTAAAGTTTTATTACATATTTTAATACAGTTACTAATATTACTTTAATTGCAGTTTTTAATATTGTATAGAATCCTTTTCAAATATCAATTCCAGTATCCAAAAACTATATCTATTTGAAACCGTTTGCAACTGATTTTAATTTTCATAATAGCCATTATAAATTCCGTTTCACATTGTTAGGAAAGGTTAAAAGCAAAGCTGGCAGAAGAAGAGATACACAAAAAAATAAAAAAGGGGAAAAAAATATTTCCACACAGCTAAACAACGATCAACGTGAATTGCCTAAATTGCCCCTTTATTAGTTTTTTCACACACACTAAAAAAAAAACAAAAAAAAATAACAAGAAAAACAAAAGCGAAACAGAAAAATAAAGAAAGCAGAGTAAAAGAAACAGAAACTATAAGAAATCTTTATATAATTTTTTTTTATATTTCTTTTTTGTGTTGCTCCAACAACAACAACAACAGCAACAACAACAACAACAAATTGGTTGCAAGGTTTGCGTGTTCGGCGCGCATTAAAAGGCTGCCAGGACATGCCAAGGCAATACCAACAACAGCAACAACAACAACAACAACAACAACAGCAACAATAACAGCAAAATAAAACTACCAAAAATATACAACAACAAGAAGAAGAAAAAGAAGAACACCAATAAAAGCAGCAAGAACACAAAAAAGAAGAAAACAAAACAGAAATGAGGCAAAAACTTGGCTACTTTTAGTTTTCGCTTTTACTTGAAACAATCCACTAAAATACACTTATACTTGACGTTGGCCTTCTATGTGTTGCAACAACACACACACACACAACATACACAGACACAGCAACACTTCATATAGTACATAGTCCAAGAATTGAAGTCCAGAGTCCAAACTGACCAATTTCTTTGTGTTTGTTTCTGCTGTTGTTGCTGCTGCTGTTGCTGTTGTTGTTGTTATTACTACTTATACTTATTACGGTTGTTGTTGTTGTGATTGCTTGGCTTGTTGTTGCCGTTGTTGCTGTTGTTGTTGGCTTTAATATTACCCTCATTATTATTTTGCTTTCGTTTCGCTCAAACAACAATTGAGTGGTTGTATTTGGGTTGAGGGAGAGGTGGTAGGGGGTCCTAGTTGCTGCTTGTATTGCCATGAGATATGTGAGATCCTGTGTGTGTGTGTGTGTTGCAGCGCCCTCATCAAATCGTTTTTGATTACAACAAGAAGAAGAGACCAAGCAATAACAACAACAACAAGAACAACAACAACAACATTAAAGACGACTCCCCCCACTTGAAGCTAAAATTAAGTGCCCTGTTTTAGGCTATCATTAAAGCCTGTATCCTGCGGGCGCGCCTCATAAATATCGCCAGCATATTGATGTCTATCTGGCACGCAACCGATTTGGCCAAAAACACCAACAAAAACAACAACACTAACAACAACAAGCAATCACTTACTAACTACTCGACTCGTATACAGAGCATTCTCTTTTCTTTTTTTTACTTTGCTTTTCCTTTTCCTTTTGCGTTTTACTCTTTATAAGATAATTTGATAACTGTTTGAATGCCTGCAGGATATGGCTACTGTGTTTTTTTCATTCCATAAGATTCAAGGCTAAACAACAACAGCAACACAAACAACAACAACACAAACAACAACACACACACAACACGAACAACAATGAAAACAACTTGATAGATACTTCAAGAGTATACATTGTCCATGGGTTAATTATGCTTTAACGATATACTCAGCCCACCTCAATCGCCCCCCCCCTCGTTCCCACAATCCACCACAGCACACCTCTTAACATTAGCTAAAGCCTAAAGCTTCAATTCATATATAAGAAATGATATATGAGAATTAAGTTATAAAGAGAACAAACCCAACGAACGAATCATTTGTACTTTTAAGATATTTCAACCTTGATTATGATTGTATTGTATGCTATTGATGTTAGTGTGTGTGTGTTCTATGTGTGTGTATGTATTTGTGTTTATCATTTTGACAATGACATTAGGCTCATTCACTCGCTCAGTGTAAGCCTGGCCTGAAATGAAGTCTTAACTCATCTCAACTCAAATGCCAAAATGCCGCACACTTCATTATATAACACATGCACAAAGCTCTGGTCAGGCGCAGCTGTCGGAAAAGTGCCTAAAATGAATGTGACACATACACACACACACACACACACACACACAATATGCATGCATATCTGCCTCTATGTATGTGTGTCTGTGTGTGTCTGTGTTGCTAAAATAGTCGTTTCTATACCATTTATGCCCTCACTCCCATTCAGACCCGTCCACCCATCCACCCACTTGGCAACCAGGCAACCAACCAGCATAGTCATTTACACTTGCCCTGCTACATATTCTCCACCTTCCCTTCTCAATCAACCAACCTCTCCCCCACCCCCCGCACCACCTAACAACCAATCATTTGCGTTGCTATCAACGCCAGCGTCATTTGCATGCAGAGAGTCACCCGAAAACAAATGTCAAAATCATAGAATCGACTAACCAAATGTTCTCCCTCTGTATATATGTATATATATGTATGTGTATGTGTGTGTGTGTGTAGTTATAGATAGAAGGTACAATATAATGGCAGTGGGAAGAGGATGGGGGGTGTTGGCATGATTCAGCATATGTGCTGTGTGTAGGCCTCTCTTGCCGCTTGCTGCGTTTATTGAATACGCAAAAACATGAAAATAACAATAAAGCATAGGCCAAAGAAGACAGCAGAGCATAGAGTATAGAGGAGTATGGAAGAGGGAAAGAGAAGGAAGGTGCAAAAGCAAAACGAACATAATTAACATGCAAAACATACAACGATTATTGGAATGTTTGTTAAAGAGATGTGCTGGAGGTGGGTCTGGTGTAGGGGGGGGGGGGGGGGGAGGGAGGTACAGATTGAAGAACTTTGAGACCTATCAAAAGGTCTATCCTTTTCGCACATAAAAGCCGAGTAAAACTTAATGAAATTGTTAACACACACACACACACACACACGCCAAAAAAAAGAGTTTACAAACAGAGCCAAAGGCCAAAGGTTATACTTGACTTAAGATGAATTTAAAAAAAAAAAAAAAAAAATAAATAAATAAATAAGAAAAAAAAAAACGAAAGAAATGGGAACAAAAGGAAAACTCTTTACGCCCATGCCGCCCACTTTTTGCAATGGCAGCGAACAATGATAACTGCAACATATGCTGCAGGCAGCATAGTGCAGCTACCTCCGCCCCCCTACAACCACTTGCACTTTAGGAGGCGTGTATTTATTTGTGTGTAGGTGTGTGTGTGTGTGGCAGCTGCGTGCGGTGCTCCTCTCTATATTTTTTGTTTGTCTTGTTTCTTTTTCCACCAGAGAATATGAATGTATAAAGTATGAGGCGAAGGTAAAAGAGAATTGGTATATAGGGGTAGGAGGTGGTAGGTGGGAGGAGGGAGGTGTATGTGGTGCAGAGAGGGTAGGGATAGTAGAGAGAAAAAGCCAATTTAACGCTTGAATACAATTTTCAATTTAAAGTTTTGCGCTTTCTTCCATCGCAGTTGTCTTTCTTTCTTTCTTTCTCTATCATTTTGGTGTATGCCGTCTCTGTCTTTTTAGCGTTTACGTTGTTAACGGCGTTGCTGTGCAGCAACTTGTTACGTTTTTACGTTTCTAGTTGTGCTCTTCTATATATGCCACACCCCCACCCACGTAGCAGCACAACAAGCAAAGTGGAGGCAAGAGGTAGAGGCAGCACCACAGTGCCACGCGATGGCACGAAAAAGGATGTACCGCAACAGCGTCAAGAGATCATCGTGGGGTAGGGTAGGGTAGGGTAGGGTAGGGTATAAGCAGAGCAGGCTATGATAAGTGGAAGCGGACGGGGATGGGGCAGATGGAGGGGGTGCAACCACTTTTGAAATCCATCAGGAGCAAAATAAAAAAGAAAACGTAATACGAAATGAAAAGAAGCGCCTTAAAAAAGCTCGCATAAAAGTTGACTTTGATTAAAGTTCGAACTTAAGGCACAAAGTACACAAATACATACAAACACGAATAGAGTCTATATATATATATATATATGTGTGTGTGTGTGTGTTTGTGTGAGCTAGAGAGGCACGCACGTAAAGATACAGCCAAGGATACACATAAACACTTTGAACGCTGCCCAGCATGGCTGCTTCTCAACAGTGTATAGCTATAAAGGATAGAAGGCGGGCGCCAGGGGTAAACAGGAAAAACTTTAAGGGGTCCCCAGTCTATCAGTCTATCCGTCTATCAGGCAACAGAAGCCAAAAGCCAAGTCAATGTAACCGAGGCTATAAGTGAGCCAAAGCTGATTGAAATGATTGAGGCAAAATGCTGCGATATCAGCTACCAAGGGAAAAAGTGGAAACGTGCCACGCGGTTCTGAGTCGAGAATATATATATATATATATAAGTGTGTGCTATTTCAGCTGCTACTTTATATGTATGTGTGTGTGTGTGTGTGTGTGTCAACAGAGAAAAGCGCAGTTTGTATATTGCAACTCATCAACTTGATGGCCAAGTGGAAATTTGTTTTTAGATAGATGAAAAAAAAAGTCAGCTAAAAGCAGATAAAAAGTGAGCAAAAAAAAGGAACGAAATATATATATAGAAGCATTATATGAACGATAGATCCAATGTCCACTTAAACTTAAGAGAGCAAAGACACACACACACACACACACTCACACACAAATGTTTTACTTTGCTGTTAAGTTCTTTATTGACCAGACAGAGAGAAAAAGAGAGAGGGAAAAAGAACTAGGCTTCAATTGGTAACAAAAAGCTGACAGCATATGAGGAAAAACAGCAAAGAAGAGAGAGGGAAAGAGTAAGAAAAGTAGATAAAAGTATGAAAAATTATATATAGTATAGTTGGAGGTTAGTTGTTACATTTATATGGCTTAAAAGATGAGTCTTAAGCCAAGTGCTTTTAGCCTTGATTTAAGACGCAACAAATTTCAATTGATTAGAGTTTTTTTTTTTCGAACTTGATTGAAATATGTTAATTGCCACACCCACAATTAAAGGCTGCTTGTTAGCTGTTTGTCTAATAATCAATTTCAAGTTAACAGTGCAACAATCTTTCAATACTTGATGGCAATTTAAAGACTTCTCTCTTAGAGAAGACGAGTCTTCTGCTGGAATAAGTTGAATCATAGAATGAAGACAAATTGCTTATAAGTACTTCTATTTGTATATCAATCAAATACATACACATAAAATATATAAATGTATATATATATATGTTTTAAATTATGTTGTTTAATCAATTGTATAAATTCATTTATAAACTTGTTGTACAAACTTGGCTTGAAGTATGCGCAAAATCTTTACCATTAACGCGGCAAGTTTTAACTTCTTTTTTTCTTCGTTTTTTGGTTTTTTTCTACTTAAGTTATAAATGAAAAAAAGCAGAAAAAAATAATGTATATATATATATGTATATGTATAAATATAACCTGAGTTAGTAAGAGTACAATGGAAGCACTTGAAACTCGTTAGATGCTGCCTCATATGCGATGAGTTGTTAGTTTTTTAAGTTATTTTTTTTTTTTTTTTTTTTTTGTATATAATGAGCAACAACAAACGTTGATCACAACACTTATTATACTATATAGTATAGTACAGTATAGTATAGCTAAAGTCGGGGCCGCATTATGATCTTTTTAGCCACGCTGTTAAGCTGTTAACAAAAAGAAACCAGCCACATAATTAAAAGGCCGAAAAAGGCGGAAAATGCGCGTTGTTGTTTTGCTTTATAATTTCAAAATAGTTTTTTTTTTTTTTTACTATTACAATTATTATTATTATTAGTATTATTTGCTGCTTGCTTAACACAAAAAACAACAACACTTACGGAGCATAAAATACAGAGAGAGAGCGAAAGAGAGAGAGAGAGAGAGAGAGAGAGCGTGGCCCATTGACCAACTACTTCTGCCCTTTTTCTGCCCAGCTGAAGGTCACTTGTAATGCAACTCATAATTTAGTTTTTGTGGTAACAATAAAGTTGCCTCAAACTTTCATTATAATAGACACAACAGCTATATATATACATATAGCATAAGACAGACGGAGAGAGGAGAGAGATGGAGAGAGAGAGAGAGAGATTCAGTGCGAGAGCTAGAGATGGCAACAAAAAAAAAAATACCAACTAGTTTTTCATTTTGCAAATTGTTTTTACTGTTGCCTAAACAAATGAGTTTTCAATATTGTTGTGTACATGCGTATGTGCATGTATGTGTGTGTGTTTGTGTGTGTGTGTGTGTGTGCGTAGTGTAGCTTGTATGCGTGTATTGGTTCCACTGTGCCATGCGACACGCACAAAAGCAAACAAAAGTTTTCACTAGTTTTTCCAGCCCAGTTCGTATTTGCCTCACATTGTTTTTGTCTCTTTGTTTTTTTTTTGTTCCTTTCTTTTCTCTCTCTCTTTTTTTTTATTGGATTTTATTCAATTTCTTTTTTGCTCTTTTTTCGTTTTTTTTTTTGTTTTTTTTTTTTTTGAAAAAGGCAATCAATGCCCTTTGCTTAGAATTGATGCCCTTTCAAATGTGAACGATGATGACATTTTTCAATGATGTCCACTCAATGCCCCGGCAGCCCCCGCCGACGCCATTCCAGTTACAGGCGACGCCGCTGTCTCCATTGAAGCAATTTTAATTAGAAATTGTTGCAAGAAAGTTCAATGCTTGACAGCCTGGCGCTCTCCCTCTCTCGCTCTCGCTCTCTCTTTATATTTATCTCTACACACATATATCTATATCTAAATTTATATCTATATCTAAATATATATAAGTGTCTAGGCAGTCTGTCCATGCTTCAGTTTGGAAACAAATTAATGTTGTTTCTCATAAAAGTTGAAAATAATTTCGTAAATACTCAAGACTCCAAAGCAGCGACACTTCATAGAATAGTAGTAGTAGTGGTAAATAGTCCTTGGCACACACACACACACACACACACATATGTATATATACAAAGTCTCTAAAGTCGTTTCATTG